>VXBN01007325.1:5846-36812 GCA_013397395.1 Sinosuthora webbiana | reverse complement strand
CATGGGTCAACAAAAACAAAAGTGGTTGCACAAATACCAATTATCCCATGGCTGTGCTTCTTTAGGAACCTGGGCTATATATATCAGCAACTGACATGGAACAACTGATACAGAAACCTGCCAGAGCACAGAAGCCACAGGTAACATCTTCTGCTCATCCCCCTGGTGATAAAATCATACCCATGGGAGGACATTGCTGAGCCAAGTGGCTCTGAAGGAGTCTCCAGCAGCTCTCAGTTCCTGAGGTTTAAGACCCTAATAACTTGCAGATAGAACTTCTTAACATAGCATTAAATATTGCCCAAAGAAGCAGGCTGCTCTAAGAACAGCGGAAAAACCAGTGATGCTGCCTTCCCAAGGGTCAGTGTCCCACACCAAGATTCCATGGCATTTCATAAAGAGGAGAACACTCACAGATTCTTTTCCCTCACTATGGGCAGCAGTATCTTTCTCATCCAGTGACTGGGTGTTGCCATTCAGCTGACAGAAACTTTATATATAGATAGATCTATGTCCAAGCCCAGAAGACAAACAGTCAAAATGTATGCTGATGGAAACAGCAAAGCCATATGAATCTCATTTTCACAGGAAGACAGACTAAACATTAACCCACATCATGCCCTTTCATGCCAAGCATGCAAATATGCCAATTAAACCAAGTAAACTCTAATGGTTTGCTCTCACAGCAGAGTGGTTTGCTTCCTGTAAGAAGTGAAGGCTCTGTGCATACCCCAGTTGTTGCACCAGTTTCCCCAAGTATTCCCAGAGCAATCTTCTCTCATAATGGTCTTTCTTGATTTAAAGACAGTAAAGATCACAGGTTCACAGTAGAAGAGATTGTTCCTGTCCTGAACCTTCAGAGAATTCGATACAATTTTTATAGGACAGTTTTTTACACAGGTGAAGGTAAGCCAGTTACTGTATTAATAATCCTTACTGAGTTTAATGATGAAAAGGAATGACTGGCAAGCCGGTGCAAGGGACTAGGACATCTGAAAGTCTTCCTTAGCCACTTCCAAAGCAGCAGCTTGAGTCCCTTTGGGAATTCAACTGCACTGGGCAGTTGTCTTTGCCATGTTTTAATGTCTCTGACTGTAGCTGTGAATGTTGGATCAGTGGGGTACCACTGCTTCTGCTTACTTAGGAATGAGCCCAAAATGCAAAAGGTGTGTCCAGATCTAGAATTCAAGTGTTGGAGAGCCTGGGGATGTTTGGGTCTGCTCAATGCTATGACCAGAGGAACAAATCGAAGGAGCCACTCTCTTCTTTGGCCCTGATTTCATGGGAGTGGAAGGGTTTACATTTGTACAAAGAAACATCTAGATCTTTCATCCTTCCCGTGGTGACCCATGCTGCTATCATCACAGGCAGCCTGACACATTTGTCTGTCCCTCTGTGCCTCAGCTCCTGCATGCTCAGGACAGACCAGACAGGACCAAAGGATAAAGGAGCCAGGATGCAGATGTGCTTTTTTTGGAAAAAGCCCTACAGGAGTTTGTACAACATAACAAGTCCAAGCAGGTAACAGGAAAACTAGTATTTTTCCCAGACACCACGATAGTCATAATTATAGTCATATAAATCAATATGATGAAAGAAAAATCACATATTTCCAGATGTCCATGGTAAAACTACTTATTGTAAATTAGAGCCAGAGTTAAGTGTGTGGAAAAGTCCTATAATTTGGGCCACAGCTGCAAGAAAAGCTGTAAGAAAAGGCTCTGAGCTGTGACTTTGTTTTCATCACAGCATTTTGTTATGTCTCCTGTTACTGCTTTATCAAAAGCAAGCTGGTATAGAAACATTCCCTTTTACAGCAGGGCTATTATTCAGTTGAAAAAAGGATTTTAAAAAAATTACACTAAATGATTTGAATGATTACCTTTAATTACCATTCACTCACTAAGCTATGTCAGATAGAAAGATTCCTATATTAAAGTGAATGCTTTTGAAAAATACATCAAGTGCATTGCTGTGATTTGTTCTGCCAGCAGATTCCAACATTAATTCTTCCCCAGCGTTGCAAAAGAAAACTGAGGTCCTGCCAGAATTTCAATAGCAGCCATTGAACAGGGCTAAATAATGAATCTTTTGTGAAAAACCATCAGTACCTCGTGTATTTTGTTTCAGAGGAATAATATGTAGTATATTAATCCTTTGAATCATACCTTTTCTCACCAGATGGCTTGATATTATACCTTTTCATTAATAAGCACTATTAGTGCTAAGCAACGATTCATGAATAAATAAAGGAGTCATGGATCTTATTTTTTAGTGCTTACCCAATTTTACAGCCAAGACACAGCTTAGCCAACAATTTCAGTGCTATGGCTTTAATAGTATGGGGCCTTTCACCCTATAGGGCTGACATGCAAATGTCATGTACAACCTCTTCAGCTTCTGACTAGAGGGAGATAACCTCTAGAAAGACAGAAGAGATGGGTTTTCTTCAGTCATGCTGATAAATACTTATGATGTCTGTTGGTTGACTCATTCACACAGCTTGCAAGTGCCTTCACACAGCTCAGAAGTTCCTAAATCACTGCCCAGGCTGCTCTTCTGACCCTGTGTATTGTCTGTGCTCTGTGCTGAGCTATTACAATCAGAATGGAAATTTGTTTTATAGAACATGACCCACAATCCACTTCCCATTGTTATGGCAACATTTCCAGCTGGGAGAAAGCCATCCCAGTACCTGCAAGCCATTGTAATGAAACTAATTTCCCTACCAATGATTTTTTTGTTTGTTTTGCTTTAATATAATACTCCAGTGATAAATTTGTTTCAGCGTAATTTTTGTTTTGCTCAATCTAAATTTCCATCACGTGCTGGTAAAGTGTGAACACCAGAAAGAAAATTTTGCCAAAGAAGATTTCCTGTTAGGATATCATCAGGGACCGGACCAATCTGCAAGATCCAGCAATTTACCAGAAAGATCCCACCTGGCCTTTTTTTTTCCAGTGACCAGTGTCCCAGGGTGAGTGGGGTTCTCCATCCTGTTATCCCTGGACTCTGCAGTCTGTCAGCCCAGGACCACCCTCAGGGAGTATGTGGGCTCTTGGTTATTTTGGGGATGGTCTGGTGTCCTGCCAGATTGTGCTGGCAGCCCCTGAGGGGCATTTCAGCTGCTTGCAAGTGTGAATGCTTAGAGAGGAACATTCAAATGGGGCTTTTAGTACCTGCAGCCAAGCACTGTGGGTCAGTGTGTCAGCATCTGAGAGTTCCTGTTAAGCAGTTTCTGTCAAAGCCAGTCCTCAGCACCTTCCTTTTTAAAGACAAATGCACTTTTCTTTTAAGCAAAAATCATCTGAAATTGTTTAAAATCTGAGTATTATTTTTCCCTGTCTTTTGCTAAGAAAATGTATATAGCACATCATTTATACAGAGCAAAAATGAACACATTTTCACAGCCAGAGGTTTAAGGGCACAGCATACACAACTGTGTTTAATTCTGCTCATTTATATTATTAAGCATCCATGCCAGAGCAGGAGCATTAACATTTTTGGAGTCAGGCTACAGAAAGCTGAATGGTATGGCCAAAATTTTCAGGCTGCAATATCCTACTATCACAATCTAAACTCATCCCTATGGAAAAGCTTTTTCGGAAAAAACAAGAGGCAATCAAGACCCTGAAACAGAACTGGGCCCCATAAATGAGACCTCAAAGCTCCATGGATGTATTGTTTTGTTTCCAGCAGCCTTTGCTTCTATGTAAATGGTTTTGTAAATTTGGAATATTTTTAATTGTAAAGCATCACTCCATAAGAGTATGTGGAGGGACCCAGAGGAAGAGTGTTTATTTAATGATGAGGGGACCAGCCCCACCCCTCTTGCAGATATTTTACAAAATTCTCCGAGAGAGAACTGATCAATTTGCTTTGGTGTCTAGGTATGGATTGACAGCCTCACTTCAGAGCCACTCCATTTAGAATGCTACTCAAATATTTGGCGTACACCAAATCTGGATTTTTGGCCACAGTAGCCACAAAGTTTATTTCAAAAACACTTTTTATACTAGAGCCCTAGCTTAAATATCATACTATATCCAGAAATTTGCAGTTTGTATTAATATTTTACTAATTAATCTTAATTAATTAATCTTACTATTATATAAGCTGTTCTAGGAATTCCAGCTGTTTTAAGAACCTAATCCTGTTCCATGTACAGAAATAAGCAGATTTTGAATAATGAATGTAAGAAGTCTGCTTAAAAGAACAGCAGTGAACAACCAGGCCTAGTGTCTAATAACAAATCTATTAATCAATAACTGCCAAATGGCTGACATGATTAAGACAGGATAATATAAACTCACATTTGCTGTAGACAGCAATGGCTCTGTTAGAGCATTCTTTTCTGCCTTTTTGCTAGTGTAATTATTCATAATGACTACTGAATTTGGGTATTGTTATTTGCCTACATGATTCATGAATCCAGTTTGGGATTGTTTTGATGCCCTGGGAGAATAATAGTCATGATAATTGAATAAAATTCAGCCAGTAATGTGTTGATTGATTTTTATTCTTGCTCCCAATTACATCAATTGTGAATCCATCTTTTTGTTTGAGTTATTGAATCACTTTTTGAATTAAGAAAGAAGAAAAAGTAGAAAGAAGCAAACTGTCTCAAAAAAAGTAAAAAACACCACTTTTTTTTTTCCTACATATGCCCTATAAATTTCTTATTGTAGTAGGACGGATTTAAAATCAATCAGCCCATACCATAATTAGAGTACAGTTCATGGGAAAGAGCTGTTCAGCCTTATGTTTCCGGAACTGTACTTAAGTCATGGGGTAATAGTCAAACCAATGTATTATTTTATCAGATAAAACCTACCAAAGTAAACTGAAAAGCTTTCTCTGAAATATACAATGTGGGGTTTTTTATATATGCATTTTTACATATTTTACAGGCAGTAAGAGATTAGATGTAAGTAGTTCCTCTAAAAAAATTCAACTATAAAGCTTGAGCACAGACATGTGCAAGAGGCATGAAACTATTCTGTATTTTATTGCACTAGTTACAATGAACATTATATTTACAGCTTTCTTTTGAATGTATGTTAAAATGATACTGAACAGAAGCAGGTAAAACAGAAACCTTAGTCTCTAGCTCTCCTGGTTTCCAGGACAATTAAAAAAAAAAANAAAGAAGAGAAAGAAGAAAAAGAATTATGAGTTAGTTTCAACAAAGGCCTTGAAGCGGATATAGAATCCAAGTTAATGATATCCTGTAATCTGATCCTGAGTGGACACGGACAGCTGTTCTCAGGGCCCTAATGAACCATGCACATTTACAGATCACTGATTAGCAGAATTTGATCCTGGTGGGCACAGACAAGTCCTAACACTATTTGAAAAAGCTCTGGTGGTATTAAATAACAAGGATCTGTTATCATGTGATTACCTGTCTGTAAAATTCCTATTTATCATCATTATGCTGCTGCTTTTCTCAGAGATGAAGGCGGTAAAGGCTTGTTGTCTTTGATACTACACCTGTTGTTTCAACTCTTTGCACTTTGATAGAAGAACATCCTCCTTGGGGTCAGTTTGCAGAGAGAAGCTCTGCAGCAGAGATCTTCCCTGGGCACAGCCATGGCCCTGATGCTTCCCAGTGGGGCAACAGTGACAACAGCTGAAATACGCAGAAGTACTTCCTCTTGTTTTGAATAATCACTGTTGGCTGGGAGTGGAGGTGAGGAAATATGGTTCCATGAAAAGAAAAAAAACAGTACTGGCAAAGATGTGCAGTTTCAAGCAATTGGATATACTCAAGAAGACCATAGGTAGTGGCAGTGCCAATTATGACATGGACAATCCAATAGACTTTATTTATCCATCTAGCTTCTGCACTCCCTTGATGATATTTCAAGTGCTTAGCTCAGTCTGTGCATGCTGAACTTCTAATTTATGTTTAACAAATATGCTAGCTGCTAAATACAGCAGCTAAATAATTTAAAGTAACAGCACTGACTCTTTGCATAACAATGAGTCTAAAGCACACATCTGCCTATGTGAGGAGCTGATGGCTTTATCAGGGCTTCATTTGATAAGGACAGCATGTAAAATACTGCTAAATGTAAAGTGATCTTTCAAGACAACAGGGACTCCAGTCACTCCCGATATTCAGGTATGAAGGAAATATTCATGGACGAGGAATGGAAAACTCAGCACTGAAAAGCCTTTTATCTCATGTTATAAAGAGTCACTAAACTAACGGCTGTAAAATATTACTCATTACAAATTTTCTTTAAAAAAAACAAGTGTGACTTTAAATTAGTGAGCTTTTCAGGTATTTCCCTTCTCCTTTGTTTTCCTAGAATGAATTATTCTGCAACATTTGTTGCCTCTAAGTCACCTCTTCCTGCATACATGCACAACTTTCCTGTCCCAGAACAGGTAAAAGTTGTATGTCTAAGCAACACTGAACCCTAAAAATGACCTCACTTGCAGCATCACCAACTGGTCTCTGAATCACCACTTCCCTCAACTTTGCCAGCCCTCCCATTGGATAAGGAGAATGAGCTGTACTGACATCCTTGCAATAATGGTTAGCTTAAAAGCAGACAAATTAGAAATCAAGTAATGATGCTAGAAGTCAAATCTGTACAGCACTTTACAAACATGTTTCTCTGTCATTTGTTTTTCACTCTGAGAGGTGTACAATTTAAAATATAAAAGCACCTTGCCTACAGAGGTTGAAAATTCTTTTTCTGAGTGTATTTGTCTTTATTTTCATCTTCTTGAAAACTTTTTCATAAGTTTTCAGTGTATTTTTTTATGAATTGCTTGTGGAACAAGTTGTTTTTTCTGATCAAATGGGCAGAAGGAACAAAGTAAGTTTTCTGGGAGGCATCAGTGTCTTGTGGCTAGCAAGTCCATTTTTGGAAGAAATATCATAAGACTTCTTACCACACTTTGGACTTGTACTTCAGCATAAAGAAGCAGCAGTTATGTTACTAACCAGAAGCCCCATTTTAGGTTCTCCTACCACATCTCTCACAGTGTACCAAGCTGCATTCATGATCCAGCCACTTCCAGGAAAGGAATGCAATCTTATCCTGGGTTCTGACTGGGTGGAGGATGCCAGATGGCTTTATATGCCCAATAATTTATGCTCTGAAATGAAAGGTTTGATTATTTTGATTTTTATTCTGCTGTTGGTTTCATAAAGTGTTCCAAAATATTATCTTACTTATTTCTAACATAATCCTACCATGCAAATTAAAGGAACCTCTTAAGAGTCAAGGGATATAGCTCGGGGTTCCTCCTGCTTGCAGCCACCAGCTTGTATTTAATGTTCTCCCTAGGATATTTCTTTCTACTTCTAAGGTATTAACAAAGTAGCATTTCAATAACATTTTTCTTCAGTCCTTAAAGAAAATCAGCTTTTCTTTGAAGACACAGTTTGTGAATGCTAACATTTTTCTGGAGTCCCCTTCCAGTTAGGGAATGCAGCCCAAATGAAATGTTTGCTTTCCTATTTATGATGAGACCTATTGGCCTTCATCTTATACCTCTGAAGTTAGGTGGTTATTCTCTGCCACTCATTAGGGTCCCTTAATTATCAATGGGGAGAGACAGACATTTCCAGAGGGTGATTTATTCTATCCTAAAACAGCTGTTTAAGACAGGAAAGATGAATTATGCTGTGAAGGTCCTATCTCTCCTCAATGACTAGAGCAGTCTGAAGTCATTTGTTCCTAGGATCTTTACAACAGGACCACAAAGTATGCTCTGTTGTTAATTCCAGAATAAAGGAGTCATTGAAAATTATGTGGCTGGGGTGAACAGAAAGTATAGCCAGGCTTTTCAAATCATACATAACGAAAATTTAAGCTGTAGTCGATGAGGTACTTCAGAAAACGGCAACTGGAATCAAATTCCAAGGGCAGACAATGGTGGGGAGAGCTCTGCACTGAGCTGACAGAAGCTGAGCCTTTGGTTGTTGCAAGTGTGGTTTCCTCTTTCTGATGACTTTAATTTTACACCTTATATACTGAAGAGAGGCAGTTAATTTTTGTACTTCCCTCAGCCACAGCACATTTAGGGAAGACCTCCACGGAACTGAAGAACTAGAAAATGCAGAGAATACTCTGAAAAATTGAAACCCTTGTCTGTGGGATTATGCACAGCATAATCATCACTTTTAAACCACTATTTTGGGAGAACCATCCAGAACAGTGTCAAGTAAGGGGTGACCAAAAGGGCAGATGCCCCGTCTGTGCTCTCTTCACATAACCAATCAGCTCCTCATTTGCACAGACTCTGTAAAAGGAAGAAACTGAAAATAGAAGCTGGGAAGAGGATTTTTGATCAACCCTGAGCCTCAGTGTGACTGAGCACCACAGATATAAGATCTTTTCCCAGGCACAGGGAGCGGAAACCCTACTAGCTGAGCCAGGGAAAACAAAACCTCCTTCAGCAGAGACCTCCCGTCTGGGGGTGGCCACCAAGGCAGAGGATACCCAAGGGATGCTGGAAGTCAGTTCCCTGGCATGGATGGAACACCCTGTGAGAAAGGGTAGGGTGAAAGGGCAAACTTAATATTTGTATGATAAATAATTATTTTTTGATTATGCTTAGATAATTCATTCTCATTCTTATTAAGTCAACTGGCTTTGACTGAATCACATTATTTAAAGAGAGTGGCGATCATCCAGAGTGGTTGGTGCCATTTTGGGAAAATATCTTCTGTGCTATACAGAAATTACATTACTCATTCACTTGAGGGTGTATCTTTCAACGTGGTGTAATCCGATTATCAGATCCAAACATTACCAGTGAAGTTGCTTGAGATGAAAAAGGCAATTTTCTAAAAGACATAAAAAAATTAATTTTTGATTCTTGAGGCAAAAGAGACTTTTAAAAAATCTTTTGTGTTGGCTGTAGCAAAGTAGAAGATATTGATGTATACCAACTATATGATTTCAAACACAGGAATAACAAAAGAGCTGTGAAGTACCTCTAAAAGTAAAAGATAAGTTACACATTCAGTAAGTCTAATCAATAACACAATCTCTCTCACCAGGTCTTAATCAGTTTACGGACTCCAATAGCAATATCCAGTTCTCACAAAGGCAGTCATACAGAGTCTGAAAAGTAGCATGCAACAGACTCTGCTTTACTCTGTTACTGAAGGCAGGGAAAGCCCAGGCCATGAATATCACACTTAGGGAAGAATATATTCTTTCTCAAATACCTTCTGCAGTTGCAGCAGGTGCATGAAAGAGCTTGTCCTGCTCCATCTTTAGCCTCACTGTCTCTGTAGAAAACAGCCAGTGTTACAGAGAAGGCTGAGCTGAGTGTTACATTTTTCAGGGTAAAACCATGAAACCATGGAAGTGACCCTCTTGTGGTTTTGTATGTACTTGGCAAGTGAAAGCGAGTGGTGGAATTCATCTGACTTAAATCTGGTGTTTACAGGATTTGCCCAAGATAGTCTCAATTTACAAGAAGTGCGGAGAAACAGGCATTTTATAAGGAATGTTTTTAAAACTTTGAAATTATGCATGTATTGGTTCCATTTTTGTTAATGACACCACTGACCACATCAAAATCAACATTTATATTTGATCAGAGGCCTTTCCTTTCCCATTTGCAGTACCACAAAACCTGTGGAACAAGGATAAAATTTCTGTCTTAGAGCCTTCTTTATCATCAATGCAAAGGAGATAGAAAACTACCCCAGTAGGATGACTGATGGTAAAATTAATCTGTAAAACTCTCTGAATCTTGAGTTTAAAACAAGGCAGCTTCTGGTTAGGTTCCCTTCTGATCTAGAGAATTTTGTTGTAACACAGACTATAAAGTATAAATGCAATGTAGTATAAGCTCTCTGGAGACAGCTTTGTTTTTCCCTGAGAGCTGAAGAGGCTCCCTAGAAGTTGCTGACTGGTTTTAAGCTGTTTTAAATAGGATCTGATTCCAGAATATCTACCGTCACTGACCTCTGGTGTACTGTATAAATATTCCAAATAAATAATCAAGTTTCTCCTCTGTGGCTGTCAACCACCATGCAGCCAGACTGTGGCATACTCTTGTGTTTTCTTCGTTTGCAGGAAACCTTGGAAGAGGGTCTTTGACTGAGGTCTAAGCAAGAAGATACAGTACAGTCCCTAGAATAAAGTCTGCAATGCTCATGAAAAAACAGGCCTTTTATCAACCATTTATCAAACCAAATTAGACAAATTAAAGTCATGGATGGAACTTTGAAATACCAGGATCCTGGTTTTGATATTTAGATGCTATCATTGAAACTCATTGAATTGTTTACCAGAGAAATCTTTGCAATAACTGCTTCAATTTCACTGCTTTGCCTGTGAAGAGTTGAAAAACAAGGAGCAAAAAGGAGTCAAGATGCTGAAAACTGTCATAAATGGTGTCTTTTTAAAACCTTTATGCCTGTATTTTAACCTATGCCCATTTGTCAGTATCAAAATACCACTTGAGCTCAACAGGAACTGGAATAGCCCATAAAGAAATCTTTAGATCTGAATGAAAACACAAACCACTGCATATTTTCAACTTTAGACCTATTGCAAGGCCATTGCAGAGTATCTGATAATGGCATTTATGTTTATATAGTCCATTGTTTTTCCTGTGCTGCAAACTTTCCACTCGACAGCCCTGTTTCCTGTTTCCCATTATGGAAGTCTCCAAAGGGGGTTTCCTTCTGTTTTTCTTATGGTCAAAAGGAATTTCATAAGTACAAGTCAAGTTTCTTTTCAGTGCTACACGTGCAGAATGGAATCTGAAAGCTCCCAATGTAATCATCTCCAGCATGTACATAGTTAGTGTTACACATAATCCACATCTGGGTCACAAAATCTCTGAAACACTTCCAGGAATATTTAGACAGCCATAATGCAACACGTTGCTGTGTAAGGGAGAAATAGAGCTAACCTCAACGTCAAAGTTATAGCTTTTGAGAAACACAGCAGCTCCCCTTCAGAACTTTGTAGCTCACCTTCTGGATCCTGACTGCCATCAGTTTGAATACCATTAATATTTTCTTTTCCACTCAAACCCATAGACACATCTGAAAACAGTTTACATCCCAACTTGCTTTATGCTGTAGATAGGCTGAGTCTAAACTGTATATAAAACTTAGTGCATCTGTAACCCATATATTTTAATATCAGAGACTGTTTTGGCACCTTTTTCTGCTACAATCAGCTCAGAACCCTGGGAGATAAAATATGGTTGAAACTGAACTAGCAGCCAGTCTGCATTACAGTATTCATTTCAGAGTTAAAACCCATATATAGATTAGATCTGGGCTTGGTTGGCACTGTGCTGCAGTATGCAGCACTATGCTTTGTGTGTAATATAGGATCTATAAACTACTTTTTAACCACTGCTTATGGCAGAGGACCCATAGTGATACAGATGCTATATGAAGCCCTTCAAAATTTTCTCTTCAGCGTATTTTACTTAAATACTGGATTTTGGATTGTGCCTCAAGGAACAGAGCATCAGGCATTAGCTGTAGCCCTTCATGATACTAGATATTATTGTAGTTTCTAAACAAAACTGGGGGGGAACTGAGGCTAAAAAGGTGATTCATTTTTGGTGCATCTTCTCTTCATGGCATGGTGTCTGCTTTACAAATTGTTTGTACCAAAGAATTCCTTCATTTTGTTTTCAATCCCAAAAAAAGGGCCTAACCAGAAATTATTATCCAGATCAGTATTAATCTGCTCTGTTTTGCCACTGAATTCAAACTTTCTAGCTGCAAATTTGCCTTCTGAATTGCTTTTACAGCAGAGGACTCTCTCGTTTTGTTTCACTGTGTGTATATATCCACTGGTAAGTAAGAATTTTGTAGATGTCTCTGTCTGCCCCATACAGACACTCTTCTGCAGAAAAGGTAGAATTTTTCAGCAAGAGAGGTTTTGGGCTCAACCCCTGGTCAAGAAGGTGGATGTCCTGTCTAAAGAGCAAATGTGATAATGAGCAAAAGTGTTTATCCATTGTCCATCTGTGTACACCTCTGTACAGAGATGAGAGATACAGCCCTTGGAGGGGCCTCTTTCCCTTTAAATACTATAAAAGAGCCTAAATAAGAGTTTGAGATGAGACATCTACCTCGTAAATTGCTGGAGCTGATTGAGTTGATTTCCCACACACGGTTTCTCATACGCAGTCTTCTCTTCCTTTCCCACTCCTGTGGTGTGTGAAATGGTGCAAATCCTTGATGGGGAAAGAGGAAGAAAACACTTTGGTTTGCTCTGTCTACTCTGAGAAGATACACCATGATATCAGAGGTAACTGTGCTTCTCAGTGACTTGGACAGGTTAGGGGCAATCTCACTGTTTACTTATTTATTTTGCTTCTTGCTAAGATTTGTATATTGTTAGTGCCCCCAGCACTGACTACTTATCCAGCAGATATAATTTCAGAATCTTTTCTTTTCGAAATCTATTCTTTCCCCCCTCTTTTCTTTGTGTAAAGGATATGTACTGGCTTTGTGGAATCCCTGTAGCAAGTTGTGAATGATGTATGAACTGAAAAATCTTTGCCTGGAACACAGTAGGAATATAGAAAGTGCTGTGCAGTCACTGCTGTGCTATGCTTTTTTTCCTATATATACAGACACATGGTAGTCATTTCATATTCATTTTGACAAGCCCTTTATGTCCAGGCACCATGGGATGGGATGGCTTTTGTACCATTGGCCTGCACTGGATTATGTATCAGAGAGATTTTTGTGCATAACTGTTCCCTGAGCTGTGCTTGGAAGAAACTGGTGTCTTCTGCTTTTGCTAATATGCCAGCTTGAGTTTCCTCCTCAGTTCATGTTTCAGGCAGCAAGTATACCTGGGAAGCATTGCTAAGATGTCTGTATTTTGCAAATGTGTGCTCAGACAGAGATTTGAATCCTAGACACTGAGCTACAAACTTGAGGACGTGCTCATTGTTATAATTGGCATGGATCCTGGCTATTCCCTGTTTACAGCCTACTGTGGGTTCATTCAGTTTATTTCCTTTGGGTATCCAGTCCATCTTAGATAATGGAAAGTGTACAGAATACCCAGTAGAAATGCAAGTACAAATCAGAGAGAAGATTTTCCCCTTCTATTTTAATGGCTACAAGATTAATACTCCTCCTCAGATGCTTATTGCTAACTTAAATTTTTGATTTCCCACGTTGCCAAACCTGAAAGGGACTGCTATACACTAGATATTCCTGCAAGATCTGTACCACTAAACAAAATCTTACTTGATTTCCCCCGATTATACAAGGGTGTCTCCCTAATGTGGTATGGCTGGCTGTTTTTCCTTCCGTGGTCACACAACACATTATTAGTTGCTTAAATCTGTTAGATTCCACCTGAATTAAAAGATTTCATTTTTATGAGCATTGACCACTGAGATTACAAGTTAATTCTAGTTTTCCCCTAAGACTGAGTTTCTCATTAATAAGAAAGATACCGAAGTCAAAGTAAAGGTTTATTTTATTAAAAGTGGAGAGCCTAGGGAGGAAGTAGAGGTTACTGACTAAAGCACTAGAATCCTTGTTTACATTAAATAAATCACATTCCTGCTCTGAGCCTCAGTTTCCTAATTTAAAAATAAGGATAAAACATATCATTTTTCAGTTCTGGAGACTGACATGTGAACAGCATTGGAAAAAAAATACTGATGTGTATAAAGTGTGAGTAAAAGACAAGCAAACAGATGCCACCACAGAGGGAGAGGGAGAGAAGCAGCAGCTGGGTAGGAGAATACACCCAGACCACCTGAAAATAGGGTGTCAGAAATCCTTGTGGAGAGTGAAGCAGGTAGAAGAGTTTTGCGGGGGGAGGTGGTACACAGGCACTCCAGCTGCAGAACTGCTGGAGATGGGTAAATCATCCACAGAGCATTACTGTCTCAGGAAAAGAAGTCAGGAAGAAAAAGGACAGGATTAGCTACAGCTGAGCCCACTGCTTTCCCCTAGGCTTTTCCAGGCTATGGGGTGAGAACTCCAGGCTCCTGAGTAAGGGGGCTGTCCTTCTCCAGCTGACACTGCTGCAAAATGTCAGGAGCCTGTTCTTACTGCAGCAATTAATATTAAAAAAATGGTTATCAGCAACAATTGTTTTGTTGTATCTTTATCTCTAGTTTTCCCAAATAAATCAGACTTTTACCATATGCCCCAAATAGTAGACTATTTATGAGTGGCTTTTTACAATTGCAAATAAAGAGTATCCTTGGCAACACTTCTTTCCTATTCCTAGAAATCTGTTACTGAACCCTCACCCAGATATGTTTGATATTCCCTGCATTCATGCTTGGACAAATGAAGTTGATTCCTGAGCCTATGGGCAGATTGAGACTGTTGCCTCATTCACTGCAACCTTGGCAGAAGTAAATTGGACCAAGGTGCAACTCCTGGCCATGCTTTCAGTATAATTCCTTTCTTTTCACTACGGAACCCTGATGTGGTCATGCCCTAACCTTTCTTTGAGTCAGTTCTCCTGCTGGGGGAGTTAAACAGTGAAAAAAGACTTCTGCACTTGCTTGAATTCAGCAGAGAGCAGCTAATGAGCCCTCCTGATCCCCCTTGCACTGGGGTGTGAGGCCGTGGCAGCCACAGCTCTGCCTCAGCTGTGGCACCCGAGGCAGCCCTGCACCCCTTCTCCATCTCAGTCCATCTGGGATGGGATGGGCAGCCAGGGCTGCCCCTGTGCCCAGCACACTCCCACTGCACCCTGCAGCAGGGTCTGCTCCCCGCTCCTTGGGGATAGGTCCCCAGCTGCCTCCCCAAGCAGGCACACATCTGCCTTGTCTTTCAGAAGGCTTTGTTGGGCACCTCAAACCACCCAGGCAATATCTGCTGTGCTGTGGATGTGTCTTATGCATGATTTTTCAGATTATATTATGGCATAATGTGCATCTTTCACTGCTGGGGATTTTCTGCATTGTCTTATGCTCATAAAACAGTATATGATACTCCCTACCAACCAGATGAATGCTCTTTGATGCAAGAGCAGCCTATAAACTGGTTTTGGCTGCTTGCAAGAAACTGCTGTAAAATATTTCTTGGTAATTAGAAAGTTCTGGAAGCTTATGATTTTTGTTATCACAATGTGTTAAAATCAACTATAACTATGGTAGTATAGTCTGCATTTTCTTAATACCCCACAGGCTATCTCAACATTCTACTTTTTAAGAGTTTAAACTAATACATCCAAATCTCTATCACCCAATTTTTATTCATAGATTGAAAGCTTGAAAAACAAGCTTTCCTGTTTTTTAGTATGTGATCAGTTTTTAAGCTTGAATGTGTGTCTTGAATAAATCCAAATGCAATAAAAACCTTCTCTGCACCTGTGGAGAAGCTACAGCTGGCAAAAGCAAACATTTTTTCAGGTGTTCAGTCATCGAAACCTTACTCCTGAGTAGTGGAACTTTCTTAAAATTTCAAGAATAAATATGTTTAACTCAAGTATTATTTTTAATTTCATATGAAATGGTCTGAAGTTATTTCTGTAATCTTAGGCCTTTGTATAGGTTAACCTGATTTCAGAGTTGATTTTAAATTATGTAAATATTTTAGTGAGTCAGTATTAGGAACACCTAAAGAAAGACCCTGTCATTATTATTTCTGAGTACTATTTTTTTTGCAACCTTTTTCTGTAGAAGAAGTTGATTAGAAATTTCCAACCACTAAATCATATTGAGAGATCAACTGTAATGTTAACTGCTATTTTTAATTTAATAAGATCAAAATCTGTGGTTATCAGATAAACATAATGCGATCAGAAGCCAACAATGTGCCCAGTAGGCAAATTTTGTAAGACTTGGCATTCTTTATCCAAAATATTTGAGCCTCCTGCTCCAAAACAAGGGTCTGGCCTGTTCACTGCTCCTTGTTGGGCAGGTGCTCTTCTTTCCCAGGTAGGATGGTCTTTTTGTCAAGGCTGGAGCATAGTGAACCCAAGGGGGATTTAAAACTGTCTATACTGAAATGACTTTCTGAGGTTGATATAGGGATAGATAGCAGGCAATTTAATGTGTCTGCTTTGAAAGCTGTGCAGTGTACTGTCGCTGACCCTGTCGTGAGCAATCCTAATCCCCTTTGCGGTCTGGACCCAACTGCTAACAGGCATTTTAGGGCTGAGTCTCCTGTTTACAGGAAAACAAAACATCTCTCTGCAGAGAGGAAGCACTCAGAGTGAATCTGTGACATGGTGCTGCCACAAACAGACACTGGGCACTGGAGAGCACAGCCCAGGACATGTGCAGGGCTGCTCTGTGGCGTTCCAGGTCCGGCAGCAGCCAGGCATTTTGGTGTGCACTGAGCTGATGGCAGGACCCTGAGGGTGAGCTGTGCCACCAGGGTAGACCCCCCATGCCCAGGTCAGGGCTGCCAGAGCAGGACAGAGCTGCCACAGCCGGACAGAGTGCCCTGCACGAGCAGCATGCACCCACGCTCGTGTGCGCAGCGCGGCCTTACGCTAGTACACAGTGATTGCTTACAGATATTTACTTCAGCACATGGCATATAGAACATTAAAAGGGGTTTGAAAATCTCTCAGTTTTTCAACTTCTGAAGGATTATTAACTTCAAAGTCTGAAGAAATGTCGGCCTTCTATGCTTGGAAATGCCAGCAGCTTTTGCATATCCCCACCACAGTACCAAGCAACCCCCAGCAGAGAGAAACGATTACTGCCTCCATGGCATAAGGATGGCTTTTGATCTCCTAACATATTGGAAATTACTTAAAGGTAAGCCATCTGCTAGCTGAGGAACAAAAATAGATTACATCACACCCTGCTAGAAAGATTGTGTTAAGTCCTGTGTATCAAGGCTTTTAATAATTCTAAATTAAGTCCGTTAATAGGATTAGGTACACATATTCCTTAGGTTTCTTTCACCAACTATTCACAAAAACCCTTTTTTTGGTGGAGATCGGTAAAATTCAGGCATGTTCCACTGTGAATAAAAGAGTTCATTCCAGAACAAAACATTTCTTTAGATCATAACTGCTCTCCAAAAGCACTTAGAG
Organism: Sinosuthora webbiana; assembly: GCA_013397395.1. NCBI lineage: Eukaryota > Metazoa > Chordata > Aves > Passeriformes > Sylviidae > Sinosuthora > Sinosuthora webbiana. The sequence continues at coordinate 19,815 of VXBN01007325.1, read as the reverse complement.
TAGGAGAGCAGGTCAGGGTGCAGTGAGTGGGAGGAACTCAAGCCCTTTATTTTTTGTTAATATAGTAATATTAACTGAAAATGTTGATTGGGTAGGGTATTGCAACTATTTACCTAGGATGTAACCTGTCCTTAAAAGATTGTTCAGAAAACTGTTGAAAGTCTGTATTTTTTCAGCTGTTTTTGTTTTGGTTTTGGTTTTGTTTTGTTTTTTCCCAAAGGGGTTGGCCACCTAAGAAAGGTGATTTAGACCTGTTCTGTTTACACTTAGGAGAAACTTTGACTAGTATTCCTTCTAATTGGGAGGCCATAAACCTTATTATTTTGGCTTTGACACTGTCTAGGAAAAGATGCTCAGATGACAATTCTCCCATGTTTGTTTCGCTGCTACATCCTTCTGGTCCTTGGAAACTTATGAATCATGGACTACAGTAGCTGAAACTTATATCCAAGTGTTTGGGTTTAATAGGACTAAGTGGACTCTTCCCTTAATCAAGTGCAATTATTTTCTAAGTTTATTTATAGTTTTGTGTTCTGTAACATACTTTGGCAATGAGATTCATGATTAAGGTTTATGTTGTAACTACTTCCTTTTGTTAAAAACTTCTGAGTTTATAGTTTTTTAAGGGGATCATGAACTAACTACTTTTCTCACCAGAATTAAACCATTTGGAATCATGTTTGGATGCAAGACAATTTGGTCATGTACTATTTAGAACTTGCTTTTTAGACTTATTGCCATTATCTCTTGTGAATTAATCAGAGACTAAGTTTTATTATATTCTTATAAAAAACACATGAAACTAAAATTATTTGTGTTTTCCATTCTTTTGTGTGGTCTAGGATTTACTACTGAAGACTTCTAATATGACAGAAGTAATTCTCATTACCATTAAGAAATCCTGCTTAGTCAACAAATATTCATGGCCTTACATGGATCAGTAGTTAACAACTGTGGTAAATGGTATCTTTGTCTAAGGGTAATTTACTTCATATCAAAGCAAACTATCCCCCCACAAAATAAGGCTACAGGAATCTGGAAAACATACTTTAGAGCCAAACCCTGAATGTATGGTTTCTGAGCAGTGCAGCAAGTAAAAATATAAAGGAATTGTGGTCCCATGCCATAAAAACTTCTGGGCAGAAATTTGGGGTGTTCTGTTGTCTCAGACACAGTTACAGTGACTGGGATTACTCTTGTGCTAAAAATTTTTTACATATTTCTTTTCTATATTTCTTTTCTAACTCTAGAAGGAATTACTTGTGTTAGATCAAAGTTTGGAAAACAATGGCTCCAACTAGCTGGTTATGGTTTTACACTGATTATCACAGAGGTATTTTCCATTTCTAGTGTCAAATACACCATCATGTAAATGTAAGGACAAAAGCAAAGGACAGTATTGGCAAGAATGGAATTGCAGTAAAACAATAAAAAGAATCCTCCTTCAACTTCTGTGTTCTGGCAGTTAAATATTTCTGGAAGTTTGGTTCAGTAGAACTGGGGAGGTTGATGGCACAGGGAAAGTGAAGCACACTTTAGTTCATTAAAATGGAAAGTGAAATGCAACAGAACATTACAGACATTGGAAAATGAGATATCCAGGAGAATATCTTATATTGACTGGGAAAACATATATGGTTGTCTTTGCAACAAACAGAACACATGATTCTGGATTTCGCTGATATTGGACTTGTATGCAGAAGACACCACACAAGCATTTATTGCATAGCTGAATGTTCCATCTATATGAAAACTGAGTAATCTAGAAAGAACTGAGAAGCAAACTTTACTGCAACTAATCCAAGCTGATAATCTTGGCCTTCAGACATTCTTTTGTCTCATTGAAGAGCCATTTCTTTTCCATGTCCTTTCAGTCCTTGCCTTTTCCAGTGTGAAACTGTCACTGCCAATTTAAAAATATAAGTATGACCTTACTACTTGAGATCAAATGCCTGTTTTCTGCATCCAGCAGTGGATGTAAACACATGTCCCTGAAAAAACAGGAGTATGTCAAGTCTGTATGGCACTTTGCATTAAGCCTCACATTCAGCTTTTAACTATTTTCAGCCCCATCTGCCTGTGTTGCACACCCACTAGGTCTGATACTGCAAGAGTCTGCTAGGAAACATTCTCAAGCTAGCTCTTGATGCCACATCTAACCTTTTTCAGGCCTCATCACCAAGAACTTGTTCAGATATATGAAACCATTTTGGGACAAGGAGATCACAATTTGTAGAGCTTTAGGACATTGGTAAATCATGACTTTACGTAGTGGCATAGTGATGTTCTTAGTTTTGCTCCTTTCAAAAAGATTCTTAATGTTTTAATTGCTTTTTTTGACCACTAATTAATATTTATATCGCACTTTCATAGTTACTCACCTTCACACCTAGGTCTTGTTCCTGAGTGGTGAGATCATCTCAGAGCACACCATTTTCTAGACAAAGTTAGAATTTTCTCATGCCCATCACGTTACATTTATTAGCAGTGAATTTCCATTACCATTTTATTGCCTAGTTGCTTACTGAGTCCTTTACATTTGGGTCTTGTGCTTTGATATTCTGGGTAAATAAGCATAATTAACAAACTTGACCTCAGTGCTCATCCCTTTTTTAGAACATTTTAAATATATCAAACAGTCCCTGCAGAATTCTTTTGCTGAGTTCATTTCAACGTGAAACTAAGCATTTACTCCTAACCTCTGTTTTCTGTCTTTCATTCAGATACTCATCTAAACAAAAATTCCCCTTTAAACATCCCCCAGATGTTTAGTTTCCTTAAAAGCTAAATCTTTACTGAGGGATTTTGTAAAAAGCTTTTTGGAAATCCAAGTAGACTGTACCTACCAGGTCACCCTTATCTACATGCTTTTTTATTTTTTAAAGAATGCTACATTTATAAAGCAATACTTCCACGGGAAAAGACATGGAGTAGTTCCAGATGTGCATTATTTCTATTCTTATTAAACATGCTACTGATGTACTCTGTATAGATGTCAATCTTGCAGGTCTGCAGTTCCTCAGATCTTCCTTGGAATAATTTCTAAAAACTGACACCCCATTTGTCACTCTTCAGTCCTGCTGCTAAGGCAATTTCAGGCAAGAAATTACACACCCTTGCTAATAGTTCCACTATTGCATTGTTGCATTGTCCTAGAACAACAAGCTGAATAACATCTGCTCTTGGCAACTTTTTTTAGTGTTCAATTGACCATTTGTTCCTTATCCTTTCTTGCAGAAATTTCAATTTCAAGGAGATGCTCTACTCACCACCGCGCCCGCCCCCCCCCAAAAAAAAACCCCAAGCCAAACTCAAAAAAAAAAACCAATTAAAAAAAACAACAACAACACAAAAAAAAAAACAAACAAACACAAAAAACCCCACAAAAATTCTACAAAAAACAAAACCCCAAACCCCAAACCAAAGAAAAAAAAAAATCCCTCCAGAGTCGAAAGTCCTTAGTTTCTTCCACAGTGAACACTGGTGCAAATAATTAATTTAACTTTTCTGAACTGATTTTTTCCTCCTGTATCAGAATCCACTAGTAGTCCTACAGACTTTCAGAAAGTTCTATTCTTTAAAACATATTTTTAATTGTTGTGCTGACGCTACTACATTTTTATATGCAAAATTCCAGAATTTTGTTATTGTATTTTCTTACTATAGCTATGACTTCAGTTTTTTAAAGAAGGATGGCCTCATGCCATACAAAGGAGTGATTATCTAGCTGTGTTAATTGATACACTATATGGAATTAGGCACAGTCAGATAACTCTTACAAAAAGTGGTTTTGCACAGAGAGCAGCTGAAGGAATAATTCAGGTCCACATCCATGCCCTAATCAAAAGTCAGCCTATTTTTGGACAATATCCCTTTCATCTCTTCTTGTTGAAGATGTCCATTTTCTCGCAGCTTTTTAAAATGTTGCCTAGGTGACAGAACATTTATTTTGGACGGGAGTCATGTTCAGTCTCATCACCTGCATCTTCCTCAGTTGCACATTACATGACAACACAGTAATACACATACATGGCTTTTAGTACTGCAGCAGCACACAGCTGCCCCCCTTAAACAATGAATGCTGCCAAGGTGCAGAGCCATACTGACTATTCAAAGAATCAACACAGAGAAGAACTTTGGCAAAAAGGAATGTGTTTTTGTTTTTTCCTCAGTCCACAAGACATGGTAACCTGACCTTTAGGGAACACATTGGAAGGTATGGATCCAAACACCCCAGGATCCAAACACACCATGACCACGGTGAGGACTCAGCCAGAACTCAGTGGATTTTCATTTGAAACTGAATTGAGCAAAGTCAGAAGACAGAAAGAGATACTGAAATAACATTTTGTCCAGACACCAATCTTTAGAGACATAGAGGAAAGTCTCAGTCCTCTGACAGAAGCAGTATAAATGCAGGTCTTCAGAAGGTTGTTCAGGGTCCAAGGCTCTGCTGCAGGGTCTGGCTAGCCTTGGTGTGCTGCCTCCTGGGTTCTGGCCATCCTCTCTGAGGTACCGAGGGGAGAACTGGATCTCTCATTCAAAGGTCCAATTTCTTTTATTTGTATGTCTTTGAATTTGGGTAAAAGGGCTGATTCAACAAAGAGATTTATATCATTGACTGCTGCTTAGGCACCTGAATCTGATGCTATATCTTACTGAGACTCCCAAAACTCCCAGTGAATTGCTGCCTATCATTTTAACTCATCTTTTTTCTTGGGTTTTGCATCACCTAACCTGAAACATTTGCAATGTAGATGTTTGCATCTGAATTAGTCATCCTCAGTTCTGCTTAAGCTCAGCAGAGAGAGTTTCTGAGGAATGATTCATCTGACCCACTTTAGAGGTCTACAGTACATCCCATGGACTACACAGCCAGCCCGTGGTGACAGCTCAGATGTATCTGCCAGCCCAGCAGGTGATTGAGTTTAGACAGATGAACTGAAACCCTGATGCCAGAGGAGCTGCAGATCGTTTGTACACTCTGTACAGCCCTAAACCACCTGTGCATAGCAAATGGGAGCTATTTTAAACCTCAAAGGACAATTGCATTGCACACTGATACAAGCTAAGAGTGAGCCTGTGAACAGCTGCTGGCTGACAGGCAGGGAATAAACAAGTTGCTCTGTATGGTGTATTTGCAGGGTGACCAAAAGCCCCCTGTGCTAGAGCTGCCCAGAGCCCTCCTCACCTCCATGCCTGACCAAACTGCTGGCATTGGACATCACCTCCTTTGCCTCAAAGGTGCCAGCTCACCAATCTCCATTTACCCAGTGCTCTTCTTGGATAGCCTCAACAGAAATGTGTACCTGAAGTTTCAGGATTCCTAAACTTTAAGCAGTTAGATTTTCATGTCTCACTAGCCCTAGGTATACCAAGTTTCAGTATAAAAAATTCCTCTCCTTTAATCTCTAAGTGTGGGAACTTAGTGTTGAATTAGTCCTAATTAGATCCCATAGCTCATAATGTGTCTATTATTTCTTTCTCATGGGAGAAAAAGATGCTGGATATGCTTTTACCAATAGGTTCTGGAATACTCTGACTTCAGTGTGAACTGCGGCAAGGCAAAAAGGACTGAGTGTCCTAAAAACCGGTTAGAAGTTGGACTTACAACACTAAGGTATGCAAAGGAGATTTTGCTGCAGCTAAAGAAATAACTGGAGTGGTCAACGTGACCCACAGAGTGAAAAAGAGCAGGAAGCCTATACCTAGAGTGGCTGGGTGGATATGATGTAGCAGTCTACTTACATCTCTTCATTAAAGAGTGATAAGGAAGGAACATCTCTTTGACCACCAGGAAACACTGGAAATTTAAATTACTTTTTACTGAAACAAGCTCAAAGTCACTTGTTGAACCATCATTTTGCAGATTTTGTTTTTTTGTGCTTTAGTGGATGGCTTCAATTTACAAGTAAGTTATTAGTAAACCAAGAAATTATAGAAGTGAAAACTTGCCATCTTAACAGGAGAAAATGGGAACACTGACATTCATCCTGGTCTTAAAGTACATGAAAAATCCTTCCATCCTATATCTCCTACATATTGGACCTTGAAGTGGACATCTCAAATGATTCTTATCCTTGTTATACATGACAAGCTCGAACAAGGTGATGGCAGGCTGCTCGTGCCACATTCACTACAGAAGAGAAAGATTCCCAACAGTGGTTTATGAGAGAAAAGGTTGTTATGCTTTATTTGTTATTTGTCCTAGTTCTTCACTGAGGAAGGAATGAATGTATTTTTTAACATAAATGCTATTAATTGTACATACAGCTCTAGAGACAAAAAAATATGTAAAAAACATAAAAAACATAAAAACTGCAGCTCAGAACATTTAGTGTCTGTCTGTTATTCTTTAAGTAATGCAGATTACTTGATCTTCTTGTTTTAATCCACTTACTTCACAAATCTTGGTAGCTATGGCCAAAACATGCTCTACAGACTCATTATGCACTCAGTACTCCCAGTGCTGTCAACAGAGATTGTGACAAAACAACCACAGTAAGATTTGGTCTCTAACCAACAAAGATCGCTGCATTTGTAACTCTTTATGACAGTTAATTTTTTTCTCCTGCCACAAGCTGCTCTCGTACACCAAGGTGCAGAGCCTTGGTTGTAGTCTGTGTTCTGCATCTCACAACAGGGTCTGTGGCTCATCTTACAAGGCCCTGGTGCCTGGAAGTGGCACTGATCTTTGGAACAATGAGAGGTTTCTATAAAGTGCATTCTCACCTGACCTGGACACTACAGTGGCATTAGTTATGCTTTTTAATGACAGCATTTACCTTACTGACAGATTTACCTTCATTTCTTTATGTCTCAGCAGAAATTTATTAAATGCGGCCTCTGAAGCATTTACCCAAAACTTAAAACGTTTGGCAGCACTGCTGAATTTTAAAAAACTTCTCCATATGATTCAGTGGCAATATATGTTCCTATCATATCAATTAATGTCAGCACCTCCAAATATCACTCCAGAAGAGCTGGCCAAACTGCCAGACACTGACTGAATGGAAGGTGGATCACTGCATCCCAAGTCATGGATATTGCACAGCTTTTGCATGGATGTGTCAGTGCTACCCTACTTAGATTCATTTGCTTCAGGCTGCTTTTATTTTTTGCCCCAAGACAAAACCGCATGCAAACTGCTGAAGCTCCCATGCCTTTTGACCTTGCCAAGCTTTGTTAGAGCATCTTATCTTTACACAATACCCATAAGCATGCATAGGACACTAGAATCAGTGTACCAGAAACTCAGTGCAGTTTTGAGTCACAGCACCATAGGCTAAGAAGATGTGACATATATTTCCATATCAAAACAAGAAAAACCTTTCTTTCCCCTCTTCACTGATGCATAACATCCCAAAAGGCAAGAATGGCCTTCAGCTAACACAGATCAATTTTCTTTCAGCTTCAATCACCATTTAATTACTGTTGACTTCTTTAACCTTTTTCTCTTCCTTTATGGATTAGATTCCTTTATACCCTGTTGCCATTTGCTTTCTCTGTGACATAATCAAGCTTAAAATGGTATGATAAAATTTCACATTTTTCTTCTTCCTTCCTACCATTTATATTCAATTTACTTCAAAAACCAAATCATTTCTTGAGGAGAAAAGTATTTTTAATGAATTGACTTTTAACTTTATCTCTCTCCAGTATCTAGATGTCATTTGCTTTAAGTGAGTAATTGTTCAGATGACTGGATGGCATGTTGGATAAAAGCACCAGCTTTTCAGCTCTTAACATTTCAGGAGAAAAACACCCACATGGCAGTATATTTTGAATGCAATGAGTTTTGTTGACTCAGCTTCATCTTCAGCAAATAGTTCACATTTCACTAGCTCAGAGTCCACATAAAAATAGTTCAGTTAGCACTTTTTATCAGAAGGAAACCATTTCTCAGTAGCTCAGAAGAGGAATGATTTTTCTACTAGTGGCTGTAAAAGTAGCAGAGATCCTCCCAGACAAACCAGGGTATTCATTCCTTGGCACTTGTTCTGCTGGATCAGAGGCCTGTATGTCTGTGTCACTGTGCATGAACTGGTGTAATTCAGGATAGATTACAGCCCCATGCACCTCTAAAATTGATCACTTTCAAACACCTTTAATTGCACACGCAATGAGCACAGTCTAGAATGTTTCCTAGAATGCTATTTTTTAGGACTCAGAGTTACCCCATCTTGGCATTGATGCAAACACCTAATATTCCCTTTCAGGGCAATAGTAGCATGAAGGAGTTAGGCACTGAGCTGTGGAGCAGAATAATTTTTTATTTGTTGAATTATAGGGGTCAAAGGACAGAGTGGTTCTGCAATTACTGCCATACACAGTGTGACTGCTGTGAATTTGTTACTATAGATTTTATTTTGAGACCTTGTTTTTGAAAAAAATTGTCTTGAACTTCTAATTAACTTGGAGCAAATGAGATAGATGAGCAAGAAGTACAGACCAGAATATTTTAGAGAAGTGAAGATGCTCTGAGGTATGTGTCATTATTGGCAGTAACTTTGATCCTTATGCATCCTTTAGACACCACAGTTAACAAGTTTACAAAAATAGCTTTATGGGATCTTAGCACTGATGTCCACTCAAGCTGTTTCTTTGGTTTTGCTACATCTCAGGATGTTGTAGGTAGTTATGTCTTCTTCTCATACATCCAACCATTAAGAATGAGGTCCGTTCTTGAGGGCAAAAGAGGATATAGAAAAGTACCAATTCTTACTAACATGATACTACAAACTACTTGTCTCTTTTTTTTTTTAATAATAGCCAAATAATTAATTATATTTTAAAGTTAATTATATATTTCTGCTCAACAGGCTGTAATTAATTCACAGGAAAAAAATCCAATTTAATTTTTGATTTGTTTACAGCCAAGTAAATTGATAAAATACTTTGAAAATAATTGTACTAAAGGGAGAACATGGAGAACAACAATAAAACACATAAAATACAGATGAAAATATATGAAGTATAATCCTTTTGGGCACATAGTCTATTCTTGCAACCATCATGGGCTTGTTTTGTGTTGCTGTGTGCTCTTCCACTCTGTATACTGCTCTACTGTGTGCTGAGATATGCACATATGTATTTACAGCAGATGATAGAGTTTTCAGATCATTTAGATTAAGGATGAGCTTACTCTGCAGCACTGTGACCTACCTCATTTAATAACTGGAATAACCTGTAATTGTGATCTGGGAGGTTTTAATGATCTGGAAAACACTATGCATGACCCATTACATGTTATATTAAGCTCATCATTTTTAAATACACATGTCTGTGGACATTAGACATTAAGACAGAATGTGCATATCTGAGTTTAAAAGCATCAATAAAAAGACCTACCTTCAATACTTCCAGACATTATAGAACAGCCTTTGAAAAAGGCATCAATTTTAACTAAAACTCTTGGAATTTGCTGAATTGGCTTATAAAATTTAGACCTTTCTGCATTGAGTCATTTATTTATATAACTTGGTCATACTATCCATAGCTATAAAAAAATTGTGTAAATCAGATCTTCTGCCATTCCATTTCACTCATTCCTGTCATACATATTTCAGCACAACTGGAAGGAATACCTTTTGTTTACATATTTTAGAAATAGTTGTGAAGAGCAGTTTCTTAGAGTGACATTAGAAAATGTTGACTAAGTTGCTCTCAGTCTTAAAGGATTTTATCCTCAAAGGTTTTAGTTTAAACGTAGGTATGTAATGTACAATGTAATGTAATACACTACTCTTATGCCTCTGCCCAGAATCAATAATCAATTACCCTAAACTCACAGATTGAGATTTGAGATTTCAACTACAATGTTTTTACTATATTTGAAGAGAATTTTATTCTTAAAAATATATATATGAAAATCTTCCAAAATGAACATTTTAAAAGGAGTTACAAAATCAAAGCTCAAAATTTTGGGAAAAGGTCAGGAATGAGCTAAGGCAAATGACTGGATCTGCCTGTTTTATATAGCTCATAAAATGAAGAAATGTTCAGAAAAACATGACTAATGTCAAAGATTAATAAAAAGTTTAATAGTGCCAATTAAATCTTTGCATGATGAGTTTAATTGTCTGGTGTAGACGAAGCAGTTATTACAATGCAATCTGACAGCATATGTAATTTATATCATAGCTATTAATATTTACTGTATAAATGACCTGAAAGGATTTTATCTGAAGCACGTAATACTTATTTCTGATTTTTAACATTCACTTTATCCAAGCAGGATCTGAAAATCCCGTGTGAATTTGAAGTGTAACCTTCTATATTGAGGGAAATATACACGTATACTCTGACAGTTGAAGATTTTTGGGGGAAATATTGTCAATGGGACAAATACTGAGGCTTGTCAGTGTGTATTTTATCATTCTCTTTGTGGAAGTTGCTATCCAGAAAAGACCCCTGTAGGAAGTAGAGTTCCCATTGGAAGGAGGATGCCACTAGAAAGTGACAGTGACTATTCCTTGAGAAGAGAGAATTTAATACTTATTTATGATGCTCATGAGCCAAGGGCTGTGCTTGTTTGTCATTGCCATAAATACACATAAATACACAAGACCCTACAATTCCCACTCCTTATGCTTTGCACCAGGGAAGGACAGAAGAAGCAGAGAGCTTCCTCCATGTCAGACACCTGAAGAACAGGGCCTGATGCCAGCTGCTGTGGCACAAGCACAGCCCCTGCTCCTAGGGAGTGACCAGCACTGCTGTGTTTTACACAGGGTCACACCCAGCACTGGTGTGGAGAAAATCTGGAGTTGCCCTATGGTTCTACACCAGGTTAGATTCACTTCCACTTCAGTGGAATTTTGCAGTTCCAAACAGTGTGTACAATCTGCTTTGCTGAACTTTCAAAAGAGCAGTTGAAAGCTATAATGTTGAAGGCTGACTTTTGCCACTGCCTTCTCTGGCCATGTACCTTCCTGTATATTACCTTTATTTTGTATATTAGCTCATTAAAATATGCTGGTGTGCTCAATTCAGTCCAGATAGCTCAAGGAAAACTCAAATTCAGGATATGAAAAGACAGAAGATGACCAAGGGGATAGCTTATGACTTCATCAAATCAATCTCGGCAGTTATCACCTATCGTTAATTTTTACTTTGAACATGAAGTTTAGCTCACTGTTTTTCATGGCCTCAATTTAAAACTCAATTGTTTTGTAATTTGACAGATTCATTTTTCTAATCACTAATAAAATTGCTTAAATGGAAAGAGAACTGGCATTATTTATATTAGTTTGAAAGTAATTCACAACTGAAGGAATTAAAAATGTGAATTATTTGACAAAAATGAAAATCAAAGTTGAAAAAAAATTGGAAATTTCCTTTTAGAGATAGATAGCAGAGATCACTTAGGAAAGATCATATTCTTTATAATACCATGAATTTCTAAATTATTTCTGGCTTTTACTCAAGGTACAAGAAAATATTCTTGTCTTGCTGAAAACACTGCATACTAAGTATTAACAAGTGAAAACTAGTCAACATTTTCTCTAAATGCAAACTCAGTAACTTGCAGATAGTATTGATTCTTATGACCCAAGCAATTACCTGTCTAGAAGTACTGTTCTTCTGCCTCCCTGCTTCCAAAGTATTTCTTTCCCCTCTTGGACTATTTAGACTCCTGGATAATTTTTTTGGGGTTATGGGTGTAGGATTTACAACCTACTGTCCTAACACAAAACATTCACTGAAAAAATCAGATGTTCGTTATCATGCTCTTTAGTATCACCAGTACCAAACACAATCTCATCTTGCAGATTTCTTCAGCCCATTCTAATGCTGCCTTGCTTTCTAAATACTCCTTATACTTTTCAGAAAGCAACCAAATATGCAATCAAAATATCTTTGTTTTCTGTGTTGTAATTTGTAATGCTGACATCCTCCCACTTATTTGATATTCCTCTGTTTTAGTGAAAGAGAATGAAAACTAAGTTATCATACTTCCACCATCACATCCTCTCAAGAGAGGATGTGTCCCTTGCTGGGACATCAGTGGACAGATGCCTTTGCAAACCTATGTTCCATAACTTGTATTCACCTTCACATGTCATTGATAAAATACGATGCACTTCAGTTTGGGATACTATGTTTTAGGTATTGACTAGGTTACATGATGTGTAGAAGAAGCAGTATATAACAGTGTTTTCAGTGAGTCGGGGAGCTTCAGGTAACAACACCTGACAAATCTCTTTTAATGCTACATATTGTTAGAGTTGAAAACCAGCACATTCTTCATGAAAAAAGAAATAGCAGACCTCCACTCAAAGAAATGGATTGAGGGGGTGGGAGAACAGGGTGAACAGGAGGGAGATCATACAAAAAGACACCTGTTCTCATTAATTCAATGACTACTGTCAGCACAGTCCTACTACAAAGAAGGATAAAACCCATAATGAATACTCTTCAAACTATATTCACGAGGGAAAAAAGGGAAGAAATAATGCCATTCTAGTTAGATGTAGCACAAGGTCTGGGTGCACTCACAAGTGAGAACTGATGTACTGGACTAAGCATGAACACTAAGATGTAATCGGAAACGCTCATGTCACCAAGTTCATGCTTTGCATGGAATCTATTTTCAGTAATCCCTAAAGATCAAATTCTCCTAAGTACAGCATGATGATACACTGGGATTTTCTTGTAGCAGAAAATTAAACAGTTTTTTCTTTTGTCTATTCACCATGCACAAAATGCAGGGATCTTCTCTCATCATGCAGGAAGCATCCATAGCTCTGCGTGGTAGAGCAGTTCCAGCTAATAGGCTGCATATTGGACAGAAATCTGTAGCCATTTTATTAATGGATTACTCCTAGGAGAGCTTACCAACTATTATGGTTTTTTTCCGACTTTGACTCACAAAAGAAGGATATAAATATTTTTGAGGCATGACATGAAGCTACAGAAGAAAGCAAAATGCTACAATAATAAGTCTCTTAACAGTATACAGAATAGGTATTACATGTATCCTTTTGTACATGCAAAAAAAGACAGCTTATCCACAGACTATAATAATTGTCAATAAAAAACCCATCAAGTCTGTGCAAATGTAGACAGAAACTATTGTCCTCTAAATACAAATTTAATTTAGGAGACTGCTGGAGTTTCTGCTTGAGATGAGTAGGAAGGAACAAATTCAAAATCCAAGGAGCTCAGTACTTAAGGATCTACAGGAGATTTCAGATGGGTCAGCCAAAAATATTATATTGAAACTTTTGTGGTCTCCACTTGGCATTCCTGACACCTTCCCATCCTCTGCCAGAATGGAGTCCCTGCATGTCACACAAAAAACACAGTCACAGTCCAAGTGTTTTAATATGACTAAGATATATTTCTTCACTCAAATAGAAAGATGGCAGTTTATTTTGTTTGCATGTTATTTAAGGCTAGATGGGAAAAGGATAATATTTTCAGCTGGACTTCAAAAGCACACTTGCCAAATAAGGCAGAACTGTTTTTTGACAAATTAGAATGGATGAATGTTTATATGTAATCTGTCATTTATTTGTACAAATCCATATTTAGCATGTAAATAGATACTTGTTGCTGGACTCTATTTCTATAGTTGGTCAAACCCAAACCCTAACGTGCATTGTGCCAACAATAATGCCCCCAAATCTGCATTCCATTTCCAAAGTTCAAACCTATTTCTAAATAAAAATGGCAGTTTTCCAAGAATATGACTCCCAGGAAAGATTGTGGTTGTGCTGGGATCCAGTGTAATACCCACATGGCATTTATTTCTTTTTCTCTCTCTGTGAGTATACATATTCTTCTCACAGACCTATTTCTGATAATTAAAAATATTTATTCTATTTCTAAGAAGACTTAATCATTACTTCAAATGAACATTAGTAGGATTAGGCATGTGTTGTAGTGCGTGGCCTTTCTCTGAGCCCGGCTGCCCTCAGCCGGCTCCTCGGCTCACGGCACATCTCAACAGAACCAATTTGTG
>VXBN01007321.1:0-38682 GCA_013397395.1 Sinosuthora webbiana | reverse complement strand
GCCGGGCCGGGGCTGCGGCACCACGGCTGTGCCCGGCCCGCCGCGCTCTGCCCCGGCCCTCCGCCCCCGGTGCGGGCTTTTCTACAGACAGACGTTGGAGTAAAATCAGTTCGGCACCAACTTGCGGTTCAGTTTCGTTCCGTTCCGATGGAAATTTACAGTGCTGCAGCGGGTCGTGTTGGTTCCCACCGGCACTTGTTGATGGTTGAGCAGCCGTGCAATAAACGGTGGATGTTTGTTTTTCAGAAAGGCCTCAGCAAACCCTTTCAGTTTCTCCTTGAAAGTTACACTACTGAAAAATACTCTCTGCTTGTATAAAAACATTTTAGGCCTTATTAGGCTGAGGGGGCACAGTGCTGGTTTGTTTGTTTGTTTTAATTAAATGCAGGGATGGTGATATTGAAGGAGCAATTGACCCTGTTTTGGGACTAAGAAAAAAGAAAGGTTACTCTGTGACAGAAGTGCAGGTACTGTTGTGAAATAATGTTTGTCACAGTTACTTACTATATTCTGTGTTCTGATCCTGGAGTTCCAGTCCTCCTGTGCTGACTCTGCTGAGACTGTGGGGACTTGTTTGGGCAGAGAACTGATGGTTAAACTGAAGAGTTTGGTATATTTGGAGTAAAAAGGTGAATTTTGGCTCCTTGTAGCTTCCCCTACGTGGAGGTTTGGGTGCCTTTTGGGCCTTGTCAAGGTAGCATTATTTGTCTTTCAAAAACCAGAATTCCAGACCTTGTGAATTAAACGCGTGGGTTAAAAACTTGACCATGATATCCCAAAGCAGTTGTGATTCAATAAGAACCAGCCTTGTTCTTGTAGTGCAGGTACAAGCCTCACTGTTGCCCTCTGTATTTCCACCTGACCCGTTTTTCATATTTGAGTCGTTCCTCTGAATCACCTGTGTCTTCCAGGGCTGAGAGTTTGTTTTGCACCGTGGTGCCTGTGATGCCCTGTGAGCTCGTGGTGATGTAGCATCTGCATGCTCTCTCCAGTGGAGGAAGGGCAGTTGCTTCTGCTGTAGCTGGTTTAAAGTGGCTGTTTAAATATGGATTCAGGACCATGGGCCACTGTGATGATGCCCAAGTGCTGGTGGTTTTTTCCAAAGGTAACAGGTGAGCGTTTAGGTGTCCCATGAGGAGTTGCCTGTGGGATCCTGACACGTTGCTGTGACTGTGGTGGTTCCTGGAACCTGCAGGAAGCTCTGTCCCAGGAGGACCCGTGCTGCCACACCACCTGGGTGGGATGGGCACGGGGTGGATGTGGCTGCAGGTGGTGTGCAGGCTGCTGGGGCAGCTCTGGCTGCTCTCCAGGATGCACAGTGGCCTTGCCCACACAACGTGTGTTCCTGCTGATGCCAAGGCAAGCTGAGCTGAACAAAGAAAACCCCACAAAAGTGCCGAGCGTTCTGCAGTTGGGGCGCCCAGCTTGTGCTTGTGATGGGGCTGGGCAAGCACTGGAGCAAGGGAGGTGCAGGAATGCGTTGCTGGATGGGGAGAAGAGTAGGTAGGACTGCATCAGTGTTGATTTAATTGGCTTAAACAACATGACAAGGTGGAGCAGGGAAGTAATTAAGCTGGAAACAAGTAATTATATATTAAAAAAAAAAAGGTTTTGCTCAGTTAATTTTCAGCCAGAAACACTCTGACCTGGCTTGTGCAACTGTTGCTGCGAGGGAGGTTGGGAGTGGGAGAGGGTGGAACTCTCGTGCCTGAGGACTGTGGCAGTAAACCCCTGGACAGCAGTCTGTTGCTTTTGGGGACCCTGCCCAGAGGCCAATGTGCTTGCTTGGGCAAGCTCTCCTGAGGTGAGAGTTCCTCGCAGGGGGTTTCTGTTTTGGTGTCAAGGCTGGCAGTTTTATAAGGAGTGTCAGGGCATTCATCAGCGCCTGGGGGTAGGGAAGGGTTGTGAGGATGCTGGTACAGGGGAGAAGTCTTCAGAGAAGTTGAGGTCCATCACACTGATGTCCAGGGCAAGGGCAGCAGATCCAGAAGGTCTCTGCAGGCCCCCCAGTTTTGGTTTTAATTCTGTATCCTACACCATTTTTGATGCACACAGGCTAAAGTCCTCCGGGTGACAGTACAGAAGTGAAGGGACACTGCCCTGTCCTTGTGCTGGGCTCACTGTGCAGCCTTGGCCCTCAAGCCTGGTGATCAGGCAAGGGGTTGCTTTAGGCTTTGTTATTATTCACCCTTATTCTGCATGCCCCAGCTTCACTCTCAGGTCTTCTCTTGGCTACCTGGATCAGCTGCCCATGCCAAAGGACCTGGAGCTTCGTTCCTGCCCAAGGAGTCTCCTGACCAGCACAGTTCATGGTGCTGTGCTCAAGGCACAGCTTGGAGACAAAGGAGAGCTGGAATTCTGAGTATTAAAACAGATCCTATTCCATAAGTTTTTAAATGTCTGTTGCGTGCACACTGAAGTCTGTCCGGATGCTGATGGCTGCTGGTGTGAAGAGCTGTTGTTGTTCTTACTCGTGTGTAATGTTAAAGTTCAGGAGCAGTCCTGAATGTTCAGTGTCCTGGATGTTTTGTGGAGGAAACAGATTCTGTGGGAAGTAGGATACCTTTGACAGTGATTTAAGGAAAAACCAGCACCCAAACTGTAATTGGAGCAATTCTGTGTTTCTCTCATTGCCAAAATTAGTAATAGTCATTACTGCTAACGTTACTCAGAAAATGATAATTTGAAGAATGGTGGTCTGAAATGTAGAAATGTGGTTTATTCCAAGGCATAGGGAGAATTTTGATTCTAATTACAACCTGTGGAGTCACTCCTCCTGACTACAGTGCCAGAGAGGAACTGGAACCACTTACAACTGATGGTTGTGGAATCAGCTCAGCTGCATGGGGCACTCAGGAAGGCTGGAGGCAGCTGGGACTTCTCCAAATGCTCACTGCCTGGTGTGTTCTGGGGTCTGTAAAAAGCAAAGCAGAGGTACTGTAGATGTCTTCTCAGAGTGTACATCATGGCTCAGATGTGTTGGGTGGGAATTCCTGACTGGTTCAACCAGAATTTGGGATTCTCAGTTCCCTTCATGTGTGTGGTCCTGTTTGTTCCCTCATTGATGTCTTTGCCCTCTTCACCCAACTCCAGCCAGTTTAGCAAAAAATCAGAGGTCTGTGTCTGGTGAGAGAATCCTTTGTGGGTATGAGGCAAGGAGTCTGGACAGGGAGGTTGTTAAGAGGTGTCTGAGTGCATGAGGAGATGAACCAGAGTCCCTCTCTTACCCTTGGGAGCCATTCCTGACATCAGTGGCTTACTGAAGTTGGGTGATCAGTTCCCATTTACAAGGAAACTCTGTGCTGTACCTCTCTCTTTCTGGCAGAAAAGAGCTGCTGGGAGGCTTTTTGCGAGGTCAGGAGTTGTTCATGTTCGGCTGGTGACAGAATCGGTGAGAACTGTGATGGACTTTGTCAGTCACTGTGGCCGGGTGAATTTGGTGTGGGTGTGTAGTGTACACTGCACACAGCACTGCCAGGAGCAGAATATTGCTTGAAACCATTTGTGGGCATTGCTGCAGCTGGACTGATCCTCAGTATGGGAATTCTGTAAGGGATGCAGTGATTCCTGTGTCCTCCTCTGTTCTTGCTGCCTTGCTGAGTGCATGGAGTGACTGGAGCTGCTCCCCTCCCCACTCCTGCCCTCGGTGGGATTATCAAACCTGTGGTGTTAGCAGGCAGCACTGATGCAGGCTCACTCTGCCAGATTGACAGGTGTGTGTCCACTTGGGCATATTTGCTTTTGTTAAGAACGATAAAAGTTGTGTGGTGAGCAAATCAGTGTATTTTAGTAATCAGTGTATTTTAGTGAAATTGTGCCCCCAGTTTATTCCTGTGCAGGCCTTAGGGCCATGTCTGCTTTGTGTTTGAGTCTTGGGGTAAGCTTGTCCGTATGTAGGGTTGTATTGGTACGTGGGCATATGGTTTTGGCGTTTTGGCTTTCTGTTTTGTTTTACTTTTAATCAGCTGATGGTTTTGATATGTCTATTTTCCTGCTAAAGGGGCAGCTCAAAAGTACTGTTCAGTCTCCACAGATGCTGGGAGGCCTTTTCAGTTGTTCTGTGCTGATTTGAGGAAGCCAGGAGGTGTGGAAGTCACACTGTTGCCCCATCAAAATGAAAGTTATCCTGCAAGAGAAAGATGAGCTTTGTGAGGAAGCAGAAGAGGCCAGAATGTGTACTTTCCAAACCTGATGTTGAGGAGTCCCTGAAATCAAATTTGTGTGCATGCAGTGAAGCATTGCTTACAGGAACCTTGTGTAACCACATCAAGCTCTGCACACGTGTCAAACACACGTAAAAAGCTTTTTAGCATCGTGCAGATTTGAAGCTGGATGCCTTCTGTTGGATTTGGGCTTGATAAGATTTTATGTGAAAGAAAATGTGGAGGTCTGCTTCTCAGTGGAGGAAGCAGGCTACCCGTTGTAGAGACTGGAAAGGAAAGATGTGTGAAGGGAAGAAGCTGTGCAGGGTGTTTGTGTAGTGCTCTGCCCTGTGGGTAGGAACTGGCAGCAAATATCCATCTCCAGGCTCCACTGAAGTGATGTTTGTAAAGAAGGTATAAAAATCTCTGAATGGATGTGGTGCTTCTGGCATCCTCTCAAAGGCTGAAGTGCACTGATCTGGAGCAGCCTTGGAAAGGTGCTGGTGATGTTCCCTGCTCTCGGGTACCTCATTTAAAGTGGGCTTCATCGAGTTTAAGTGCCTCCTTTGATGTGCATGTGTGTCTTGCCTTTCTTCCTTGTACTGAGACAGCAGCATCCACTTAGGAGTATGGGCATTGCTCTGCTGCAGCAGCAGGGTGAGGAAAAACCTGCCTCATACTGGCAGTTGAACCTTTTCACTGTGGTTCAAGAAGTATCACCTTGGGATGTAGGGTTTTTCATGGATATTTTGGTCAGGATGGATTATTTTTATTATTGTACAGTGTTGTCTGCTGGCTTTGGAGAGATGAACGAATGTTTTGGGCATTCCTTTGTTGATCCTGGTCATTTGGGGTTGCTGGGTTGTAACATCTCTTCTGCAATGAGAAACTGAGTCCTTCTGATGACACTTGTTCAAAAGAATCTGTGTCTTTAAGTCTATTTGCCTAGGAGTTGTTGCATTTTTAAACTGGTTTTATATCAGTTTGGTTGATTTCTGGTTTTTGGTTCTCCCGGTGCAGTTCTGCTGCTGCTCCCTTGGCCAATGCATTCAGTAATGTGAATCTTCCACCGTGTCATTCCAGGCTGCTGGTGTTCCCTGCAAAGGGCTTTTGTCTCTGTCTTCTGGGTACTCAGGTTTCTTTTCATGTTGTGGATTTGTCTGATTGCAGAAGGGACGTGTGAGCAACGGGTAACTGACAGTGCAGTGCTTGTTGAGCACGGAAAAATGTCTGTCAAAAAGGTGTGTTGCTACGGCTGGTTTATTTAACGTGCAGTAGCTACTCATGATAAATCCCTGGAGAGAGACACTTCACCTGTGTTTCTTCAGTTCAGCTCGTAGATAACTTGAATGCTAGGCTGAGAATGGAACAGCTATTGCCATGTTCGTTGTCCAGAAGCTGTGCAGGGTGTCTGGAGCATGAGTGTGAGGCTCACCCCTCGCAGCTGGCACTGACTTGGCTGTCAAAATATTGAAATACTCGATGATCAAAATCAATGAGAAGGAAAGTGCTCAGAGTTGTCCTGGAGGTGCTGAGGGGTTAAGCCATTGTTCATGAAGTGTGAAATGCAGGGAGGGTGGGTTTCATCTCCTTCTCCTGGGACAGGATTGCAGGAAGGATTCGTGCAGCCTTGGAGCTTTGGTTTTCACTCGTGGCTATGTCAGTGTCTGAACAAGACAAAACAATTTTTGCTGTGACTCTGCGCCCTGTTCTCTACCCCCACCCACCTCTTTGTATTGCTGCCGAGTTGTTGGACAAGTTATCTCTGTTACAGGTCCCTTGCTGAGGTTTGCTGGGTGGATTTGTGTAAACTGTGTATGAGATGCTTGGAAAACTGCCACTGCAGGTGACACCTCATGTGGCAGCCTCTCAAAGAGCTCCTTCTGTGCTACCAGCATTGACTGCAAGAGCTGGTATGGATGTACCTTTTACATACATGTACCTTTCACATACACAGCCCATCTGTTTGTTCACCTGGTAGACATCTCCCATGTTGGACCACGTTTGTCCCCTTGCCTCATGAATGGACCTGTCTTCCCTCTTTGGAACTGGGAGAGAATTGGCCTTTTTCCTGAGAGCCTGAAGCTGAAGGGAAGGGTAGACTGCAGGGAGATTTGCAGTAGGAGAGACTTGAACTAATTCCTGTGATTTAATGCAGTAAACTCAGAGCACCCAGAGGACAGCAGGGATGTGTTTTAAACCAAATGATGTAAAAGAAGACTGATAAACTTTGGCAGCCAAACGCATTTGGAAATAATGATAAGGGAGGGAAGTGAGAGTTGGAAACTTGCTCTGCCTCAGCAGTGAAGCTTTGTCAGCCTGAACATTTGCATTTTGGAGCTGATGTTCTGGCCAGGCTGTGGTCCTGACTTTGGTTCTGAACTTCTCATTCCACTTTTATCTGGTTCTTATGGTCATCTGCAATCTTACTGGGTTTGCTTTGGTTTGAGGGAAAGCTTTGAGGTCTTGAAGCTCCCCATTATGTGCATTTCCTGCTCTGCTTAGGTGGCTGTTTCTTCAAGATTAATCCTGCTGTTCGTGCAGGTGTAACACATCTGTCTCCTCGTGGTTAGGTAGAAAGGTGCAAACGTGATTTTATCAGATGTTGTAGTTTTGTTTTAAGCTCTGCAGCCCTGCCTGGTGCCTGCTCCATGCCTGCACAGATCCTTTTCGGGGCATGTGAGGTATCATTGGCCTGGATTTGCATCAGAATTATCATGTGATGCTGCAGAGCATCTTCCAAAATGTGTGACCTTGACACCTCAGGCTGTACCCTGCGTGGTGAGATCTCTGCTATTGCTGTTGGTGAGGAAACACAACACGATGTTGGCAAGGGTGGCTGCCCATCTCCCTCCTGTTTGTCCTCTCAGGTGAGCTGAACGTCGTGCCCATGGATGGTGCAGTGACAGCGTTCAGTGGGTACGGCCCATCAGCTTCCCTATGAGCATCAAGGGAGATGGGAGTATGTGTACTGCACAAATTGTGTATTTATTAGCTGCTTAATTGATTTCCTCTTCTGCAAATCAAAACCTTGATGTTTGCCCTTTACTGGAGGCAGGGCGAGCCCTCCAGGAAGCAGACAGCTCTGCTGGTCCCGGAGCAAACAAAGAGTCCAAGCGCCAGGAATTAGTCTGTGTTTTGAATAATTTATCTGATCTTTCTGAGGTGCTCCAGGAGATGCCCTGTGGCGTAAGGAGGACAGCTGTTGGGAGCAGACAGCTGAGCTGAATGGGAGTTGATCCTTTATCCGTTTTTGTCTAGGCTTATTTTTTTTTTTTTTTCTGTGGACCAAAAGAGTTGCGTGGTTTGCTTTGGACCTAATTCTCTGGAAGTGGTTATCTGAAGTGAATTAGCTATCTCTTTGCTTTTGGACCAGAAAGCAAAGTGTTTGGACTTTGAAGAGGTTTGTGGACAGAGATAAAACAGTTTCCTTTAAAAAACATATGGCTGTGTTGTTTGACCTGGGAGGGGTTGTGGACTAAGATGAAAGCACTGCGTTTGGAAATCTCTTCTGGGGACCAGTGGGACCATGTCCGAGTTTTCCTGTAAAGACCAGGTCCTCTCCTGAACATTGTCAGTTCAGGACTTGGTCTCATGCCAAACTCTGGAAACCTCATCCTACCTTTGGTTTCCTCTTGTCCCACCCAGAAACCTGCATGGGCAGGAGGCAGGAAGGGGAGGATGCTCAGGCTTTGTTCAGTGCTGGCCTTCAGGGTCCTTTCTGCCTTGGGGTAGGTAGCTGTAACTATCAGTGTGTGGAAGGTGGGATATTTGCATGTCAGCTTTTAGAGCTGGTTTGCTTTGTGATTTGGGGAGGAGGTCAGATTTCTGGTCTGATACAGGCCAGCTGTTGTCACTAGGAAGTGTGACACTAAGGTGTGAGTTAGTAATGCACGTTTACACAAAGGAGTTGTGAACGAGTTCGGGCTTCTGTTGGAAGAAGAAAGGGTTGGATGCAAAGGTTTAGATAAGGTGCTGCTGTAGGCAGCAGCTTGGCAGCTGAGTTCTCTCTGCACTGGAGCTTCATGTTATGGAATATCTGAACAAGCCTGCCAGCGTTCTCCTGGAAGTGCAAAATCTATTTGAAAATATATTTTTAATTAATTGATTTCTTTTTGAGAAGAATTGGAGTAATAGCCTGGAGCTTATCTGCCCAGCTGGTTATGCCTGAGTCACACATATCCAGATAGGCTTCTTATGGGTTAAGATTTGCCACTGTGTATTAGTGCTAGGTGTCCCTGGGGCTAAAAAATAAAATTTACTCTCTGGCCTGTTTCTGTGATTTCATCCCTGCTGCTCCTGCTGATGAGGACTTCAGCTGAGAAATGGGAGAAGGATCTTCTCAGCAAGTGTGGAAGTGGCAAAGATTGAGACAGGAGTGGTGGGAGCTGGCGTCCGAGGCCCGTGTGTGTCTGTCTAGAGGGCTGAGCTGGATTCCCCATCAGGGCCATGATTTGGAATCCTCTGTGGGCTGAAGAAATTCCCAGCCTGATTTGTCAGTGTGGCTGCTTTTTCCCTGCCCTACAAAAATACGGGAAATGAAGAATGTGTGAATGCACAGTTTATTTCAATGAAGCCCTGCAGTGTTTCTAGGTCTGGTGATTTGCTTTGATGTAGACAGGTCTTAGTCAGGGCTGACTTGAATGTGAGCCTGGAGCTGAGCTGGCAGCAGGAACCCTGAACCCAGACCAGGGCACTGTGCTGCTCTCACAGCACCTGGGACACAGTCCAGGGGCCACTTGTCCACAGTGTTGTTTCCACGTAGTAAATAGCAGCTTTGTGGGGAGTTTTGTGTAGGGTTTCCCTCTCAGAGCTGGGTGATACTCTGACTGCTGAACAGTGTTCTCAGAATAATCCTGTGCTGGCACATCCTGACTCCCTGAGACCCAAACCAAACACAGATAATGCTCTGGGAGAATGTTCTTCAGCAGGTTGATGTCCTTGCTGTTGAACAGTGCAGAAATGGAGGGTGTAACAAGACTGGGGTCATCATCTTCCTGTCCCTTCAGACACTGTGCTCAAGAGTTGAGGGTTTAGCAGCCAACACAGGTCGCTCCATGGCAGCTGAGCTGGTAAAGGGGAGGTTTGGGTCATTTTCATCCAAGCTGTCAGGAGCTGCTGCTGCTTTACTGCCCAGCAGGAGCATTGACTTGTGCCAGGAGGAAAGTGACTTGCTCTTCCAACCTTGATCATTCAATCCCAAGTATGGCAGTTGTTTGAGATGACTGTGGGTTTGATATGATCTGGTGCATGTCAGGACTCAAAAAAATGCAAAAACCTTTGGAAACTTCTTTGAAAAGAGAAGTAAAACAATGACATATAGCAACAGAGTGAAAGAATTGTGTCTGCTCTGCGAGGACACACATTCTCCTGGGACCAGCCAGAGCCCAGCTCATGCCCTTACCCCTGCTGAGGGAACTGGAAGCTGGGTGCCCAGGAATTCCTATGACAAGTTTAATATTTTGTCTCCACTAGTTACCCCTTTCTGCCTCATGCATAAGTGTAGAGCTTCTCTTTAAAAACAATTAGGACTGTTGGCTTTCAGTGGACTATTTCAGTCATTAGCTGCTCTGTTCTTTCTGTTGCCACACCTTGGTGATTTCATGGCACCTGTGTAGCTGTTGAGGTGGCATCTTCAGCATGCATGTGCTGCTCGCTCTGTAATGCCTGTGTCTAGGAGGTGTTTTAGGGTGTGATGGTATTCCTGCCCTGCTGTGCCTCGGGCTAGGCAAGGATCCAGCCTCCTCTCTGCTTTCCAGCGTATGGGTGCTGTGTTCCCGCTGATGGGATGTTATTTGCAGTATATTTGAAGTTCACATGGTCTCTGGAGTTTGCTGATGGTCTTGTATGGAGCACATAGGCAGCAAGGCCAGGTTGATAAACCTCATCTTCCCCCTTCTCAGATGCCTCCGAGGGCAGCAGCACTAGGAGCAGACCTGAGCTGTGCTGGTGCCACGAGCAGAGATGACTCTGGCATCACTGATAAAAGGTCATGCAGCTCTCACCTCCTCAGCAAAAACTGGGGAGCCCTGCTGAAGTGGAGAAGTTGCAGCATCATAAACCAGAACATTGTGGGTCAGTTTGCTCATGGGCCAGGCAGGCAGCAGTGCTGGCTCTGGCCACAGGCCACACACGGGTGGCTGCAAAGGTGGAAAACTTCTTTGTGGTGCTGGGACACCTTGTGAGAGCCAGGACGGCTTTCGTGTGGGGTACTCCATTTGCATGCAGGGCTGGTGCACACGTTCTTTTTCCTGGAAGCTTGGAGGGAGAAGGAGTTAATGGGGACAAGGGCAAGGGAAGAAGATAGCTGGATCTCAGCTGGGGCTACTGGCTGATATTTTTGCAGCAGTCTTCTGTTACCCAGCGTGAGACCGCGGGGATTAGCTGGGCAGACTCTCAGGCTCCTTCCGGGCTCGCCTGCCCTCTGCACACCAGTGGAGCTTTTTTACCCAGACTTTCAAAATCCAGTGCGCTTGGGGAATTTTTATTGAGGGATTTTTATGGTGCTAATTTCTTCAGCAGCGAGATTTTGTGTTTGCCCCTGGTTGTTTTACCCTAGGAAAAGGGTAAACAGCGAGGTTGCTGCTTCCTGAGAGTGCAGTGGTGCTAAATTCCTCATGCACATTGCTGTAGTGCCTGCATCCCAGAGCCTGCTGGATCACACCTGCCTCTTCCAAGTGTTGGTGGGTCAGGTCCTTGTCACTGCTCAAAGAGTGGGAGCTTTGCCATGACCTGCCCCTTATATGAAGCAGTGGATCTGTACCCAGGTCTGTAGTGTGGTTATCTGGTGTGATCTCTGTGTGACTGGGAAGAAATTATTCTCTGTGGGGGTGATGAGGCCCTAGCACAGGCTTGCCTAGAGAAGCTGTGGCTGCCCCTGGATCCCTGGCAGTGCCCAAGGCCAGGTTGGATGGAGCTTGGAGCAACCTGTGATAGTGGGAGGTGTCCCTGCCCACGGCAGGGGGTGGAGGGAGATGGTCTTCAAAGTCTCTTCTCACCCAAACTGTTTGGGATTCTGTGAGTCTGGCTTGGCTGCTGGCAAGGTGAAGAGGGGGCTGCAGGCAGTGCTGCTTGCCCAGGTTGCTGTTGTACAGGAGAACTGTCATTAGCAGCATCTGTGGGGGAATTTCACAAAAAAAACACTCTAAGTATCTTCCCCTACTCCAGGCAGGTATCTTTGATGAAAGTGTGGAATGCTGTGCTCAGCCAGGTCTGGTCTTTTGCTGTGGTGGCAGTGCTGGAGAGTTGGGCACAAAACAATCCCTTCAGTCTTAAAGTTTGTTACTTCACACAGTACCCTGGTCTGCTCTTTTCGTGCCAGATGCCAGTGTTTGTCCCCTGGATCCTGGTGATGGGACTGCTCTGCATTTAAAGCAGTGCAGCCTAAAGTTTGATCGAAAAAATCAGTTTTATTTATGATTTTAGAGTAAATGAAAGATAAAAAGAAGATTCTTAATGTTGGTGCTTTCCTTTGAGCAAATGAATGAGAAATGGTCTCTTACTTTAGGCTTTCAGTAAAGCTTCTTTCCAAGAGCACAGAGAGAGAAAACGATGCCTCTTTTTAGCATCATCCTTGCTTTTTTATCAGTATTGGTACTGAGAATTTGCTTTTTCTTGCAACTAACCAGATATATACCATTGCTACTCCTGAGAGAGCCACTGTTCCTCACAGTGCTGGTGCAGCAAGAGCTCTGCCCAGCCCTGTTCACTGTGTTGGCTACCTGGAAGTGCAGGAAAACACGGGAACTGCTTTGCTGGTGGCAGGGGACTGCAGAGCACAGCTGCTGGCAGCGTGGGGCCAGGCTGCCGCCGAAGGGGTTCCGGAGAGCAGGTGACAAAAATCCCTACAGCAGCACTGTGGCTTTCTGACCCCGGCAGTTTTGGAGTGAAAATGTGTGCTTCCAGCTCTGGAGGCCTGGCCTTGGATGCTTCAGGGATGGGGCAGCCACAGCTGCTCTGGGCACCCTGTGCCAGGGCCTCACCACCCTCCTGGCAAAACATTTCTTCCTCGTGTCCAGGCTGACCCCGCGCTCTGTTAGTTTAAAACCCGTGCAGGTAAAGGTGAGACTCCTTGTCAGAAAGTTCAGCCTAATGTAAGGTAAGGAGAGGGAGCAGCTGGAGCCTTGTCCAGCCTCAGGGGTGGGTTTTGGGGGAGCCTTTGATGAGCTGTGAGGGCTGGATCTGGGATTTTCCTGTGAGCCATGGCTGGAGCAGCTGCCTGTGCTGCAGGGTGGGCAGCCTGTGTCAGCCCACAGAGCTGCTCAGAGGTGCCCATGCCTTGTTTCCCCTTTAGATTTTAACCAGGCAGATTAAGAAGTGAGATGTTTGGAAAGCCCTCAAGAAGATTCTTTGGACAGAACAAACCCCATTTGTTCCTGGAAAAAGTGGTTTAAAGCAAAGACAAATTTTGATGTTGAGTATTTTCCGTTAAAAATACTATTAACTGCTAAATAGTGACAATGTGTTTGCTTTAATTACCCCCAGAGTATATTTTAATTGTAGTTTTTCTCTTTAAACCACTTATTAAAGTGCTGGAAGTGTATTTACTGACTTTGTGCTGTTCCATGCAAATGTCACATGTATTTTGAAGGAAAGGATGACAATAGCACGAATGCATTTACCCATTTAGCTTTCTCTTTCATAGGCAATTTCTGTAGGTTTGTGTTTACCAGCTATTAATGAGAATGAGGGGAGCTATTGGATGTTAATTTATTTTTTTCAAGTACTCAGTAATCGTTGATGATGAAACTGGTGGCACTTACAGAGGGCAGGAGGGGTCTGGCCTGGACCTGGCACAGGCTGGCACATACCTGTTGTCCTCTCCCGTTAAGTGATGCTTTTTTTGCTGTGCCTCCACTTCTTTTCCTCCAGAAGAGCACCTTTAATTTGAAGGTGGGGGTTCTTTTGTGCTGAGAAGGAAAAGGCAGTTGCTGTTCTCAGTGCTGGAAGATCAAAGGCTTTACTGGAGAGGGAATGCTTTGCAGATCCTCTGCCTGTTGTAAATGAAAGGAATGTAACACAGGTGTCTGAATTTCTCATGTAAGCCATTGAGGAGTGGCAGGATTTAATTCCCGGTGCTCAACAAGCCTTTTCATGGGAAAAGAGCACCGAGCCTCAGTTCAGGATGGCAGCTTTGCCTTAGTGAATAATTCTGCAGAGCCGTGTGCTGTCAGGTGAGGAACGAGCTGTGTCGGTGTTCTGCTAACCTAGATTTGGGAGACCCTGACAGTAAGCAGTCAGGATATTAATAAACAGTGAAACGAGAGGGGAAATGTGCAATGGAACTGACTTCCTGCTGGCCTAAAGAGAGCAGCTTTTAGCTTGCAGCTTCTGCTGTGTGTGCACCGGGATGCAGCTCTGCAGAGCTCAGGATGCAGTGCTGAACTTCCCGTGGCTGGGGGAAGATCCCTTCCCAGTGTTATTTCATTACAGCAAGACCTCAGTCCTATGGTCAGGGCCTGTTAATAGTGCTGCAAGATAAATCCAAAGTAATATCTCTTTTTTTTCAATTATAAAAGCTGTCGCAATAAAAAGGCAGCAGGAGTTCCTGTGCTGTGGAAATAAAGGGTTTGTGTGGCCTTTGGGGGAGCAGAAGCCTTTGAGCTGGGTGGTGGAAGGAGACCAGAGCTCTCCACAGAAATTTCACCTCCTGACTGTGATCCATGTGCTGGAGCCAAGCTCTGCAGAGGCTTGGGTTTGTCCTGGCTGGAAACACTGGGGTTTTACTCATCTGGAACCACACAGAAAAGGAAAACCACAAAACCCTCAGCTTCCTGCTCTGCAGGTAACGTGATTGCAGCTCCTCATTTCTCTACTTTCACTTTCTGCAGTGTTTGCTTGCATTAGGAATGGCTGTGTCAAGGTCTTTATTTAAAATATTATTTGTCTTCTTAGATCTGTTCTCTCTTCACTGACAGGATGCAAAGTCTTTGTCTAGAGTTTTTTTTTTTTACTGTAAGAAAAACATCAGCCCCAAAGCTGGTGTTCACGGGGCTGTGGTGTGATTAACAAAGCCTCTGAGTGTTCACTGAGTTATGTCAGTGTTGGGAAATAACTGGCCTTTGGGTGTTTCTGCTGGATTTCAGCGTGAGGAAAGGTCTGAACAGAGTGAACCAAAGTTCATTGAAATAAGCTTTTTTAGATTTTTTTTTTTTAATTCCTTGCTATTTTCCCCTTTCTACTTCCTTGGAAAGCAGAGTAATTCAGGTGCTGGGAGATGAGCTGTGACCTGGCAGCAGGGCACTCCTGGCCATAGGGAGGTGTGCTGGGCACACCCTGGTGCTGGGTCCTGCACATCCCTTGTGGCATCGAGGATCTGCTCTCCTGCAGACAGGGAGTGGATCCAGTGGGAACAGCCAGACCTGCTGTGTGGTCATGGGGGGATCTGTGCTGCTGCTGTGCTGGACAGAGTGATGGAAATTCAGCAGACTCAGGCTGTGTCTCAAATGCAGGTGTCAGGGCAGGTCCTGTGTGACAAGGGGGGGACGTGGGGGGTGACAGAGCACCGAGCACAGGTGACAGGTCGTGTCTCTGCTGACAGCCTGCACAGAGCTGAGCTGCTCTGTTGGGTTTGTGTCCTTCAACTTGACTTGGAGTCTGAGGGCTTCAGTCAGGTGTTGGGTTGAGTTGGGTGAGCAGGTTCTCTGCAGCAGTGTTTCACCAGGCTTGGCCCTGTTCTGTGACTGTGAGCCATGTGTTTAATCTGCTCTCCAGCTGGGAATTGCCTGAACCCCAGTTTGGGCTGGAAGCTGCTGTCTGACCCGAGTGCTGCACTCTCCTCTGGGCAGGGAGCTTTAACTGTGTTTATACAAATGGTGTTTCCATGCAGGGTAGCATCAGGGATGATATTAAAGGTTATTGGGTTTTGGAGAGTCCAGAAACTTCATTCTCAGGTTTTGCTTCTGGGAGTTTCCAGTCTAAGGGAACTAATCTTAATCCGATTGCAATTT
Source organism: Sinosuthora webbiana (assembly GCA_013397395.1). NCBI lineage: Eukaryota > Metazoa > Chordata > Aves > Passeriformes > Sylviidae > Sinosuthora > Sinosuthora webbiana. Next base: position 23,591 of record VXBN01007321.1, on the reverse strand, counting down.
CTTGCCCTCTAAGCTTAACCTACTTTAGCAGGTGTTGTGGTGGAGGTATTTATAGATGCTGGAAGTGCTGTTGGTTGTAGCCTGTATCCTGCCTTGCCAGTCACTGAGGTGGGTGTGTGCTGGTGCAGCTGTGAGCCGCCTCCCAGCCCCAAATCATGCCGATGTCTCATTAAAATATTGTCTGGTATGATTGTTTTGCCATGGCGTGTGTTCATGAAGGCAGTGGCCAGCAATCCTCCCGGAGTCCTGGCTGCTCTAGGCTTGGATGTTTGTACTCCCCAGCTGGAAACACACTTGGGGCTGTGGGTGAATTATGGCTAAATCCTCTTTCTAATGAGGTGACTCCTAAAAATGAGCATCCTTAGCTTACTCCCGCTGTGCAGAATCATCATTTCAGATTTGAATGCTGACTCTCAGATTATATGAAATTGAAGGTTTCATTGAAGGACTAAAACCGTCAGTAGCAGACAGATGCACTGAAAATATTTGTACCCTTTAAAGTGAATTTCCATAGTTGCAGCTCTTAAAGCTAATAAATCAAACCCTAGGCCTCTTCTTTCATCCAGACTCCTCAAATAGAACTGCATGAAATGCTGAAGTTCTTCAGGTTTTGTTTCAAAATTCGACTAGTTTTTTCTTGAAAAATAGTTTATCTTGAGTGTAAGACTGGAAACCTGCTTTAGTCTCAAATTAGTTGTGCTGGTGTTGGAGTAGATCCATGAGCAGCATTGGAAAGGGAGGAAATACAAGCACAAGATGGTAGGTTGGAGGGGGCTGTGGGCAGGCAGAGCTGTGCTAGCAGCAGCAGGAATTACCAGCTGGAAATCCTGGGAGCATTCAGCATGTCAGCAACTGCGGGGCTGCAGCTCTGAACGCAGGTAAATGTTCTTTGCTGTCTCTACATCAAAGCAGGCATTTTGTTAGCAGACAGGATACAGCAGTTTGGTTATTTAAAGCTGTTGGAAGAGCAGAGATCTGTGGTGTTTTTTGGATTTTTTTTTTCCTGTCTCACGTTAGAGTTTGCACTAGCTTTGCTTGAAATTACCTTGGAAGAAACCAGAACTGATAGTTTTCTATTAAGAAAATGACCTCAAGCATTCAGCTGTTTCCAAATGAAAGTAAATAATCCATTCTTCCCCATTTCCTCTGTCGTTTTGTTGATGCCTTTTAGTATTACAAGGGAGAGGTAGAAAGATTTCACACTTCATTATGGATCCATTGACTTCCCTTCCTGCTGTTTGCTATCACAGTTTGTGTATCTGTGGTTGTATCTCTTCTTTTTTCGTGGTTACAGTAAGGAAAGAGAGTGCAGATTTGATTCCTGGCGTATCATCAGTCCACAAACAGAGTGACTTCAGCATCTGACCGGAGAGAATATTTACCTGTGCACTGTGACTCACCTGAACCTGTGCTCAGGCTGTAGCAGCAGGAGGTTGATCCTGCAGAGCTGAGTTGTGATGAGGCAGGGTGGTCTGTAATGAACCTGTGCCTGGCAGAACTCCTGCATCCAAAGGGGCTCTTCTGCTCCAGGTAGGGTGATGTGTCTGCAAGGAGCAGAGATGTGGAGCCAAAAGTCTTGTTGAGGATGAAACTCAAGGTTTGGAGTCTGCTGGGGAACACAGTTTGCTTTGGCTTTCCTCAGACCTCGCTTCATGTGAATCTGTTGTTTCACTTACAGAACATTTCCATGTGATCTGTGCTGGATGGAAATTCCTGGCATTTCTCAGGATGTTCGTTTTTCCCGGTCACATTCCTTGTTCATCAGCTGAGCAGAAACAAACCATCCTGTTTGCTTCCCAGGGGCAGCCTAAGCTTCTGTGTTGGTTGGATTTGTAGAAAATCCAGCTGAAACAATCCTTAGAAACCTACTGAGCTTGAAATCAATAGACCAATATTCAACTGTGTTACGAAGTGTTCTGTGCCTGAGTAAGGAGCAAAACTTGGTGTACAAAGTTTACAAATAGTAAGAATAGGAGCAGGCTGTGAGGTGATTTTCTGATGAGGGTTTGTAGTTAATTGTGTCCATTTTATTCTTGGGCCACTTCAAGTCCCACCGTTCTCCTGAGCTGTATAAACATTGCTGTGAGAAAGGGAAAACCTTTCTGGAAAGCCCCAGCTGGAGGTGCTGGGGTTGCTGGAGCCCTGGCAGGAGATCCAGGTGCTCCAGCTGGCACAGGAGGTGCTGTGGGTGCCTTGCTTTGGCAACTGCCTTGGAATGAGCTGGGGAAGCCCTTGGTATGAGAGCTGACTCTGTGTCACCATCCCTGTGTCCTAACACAAGCTGTGATTTGCTAATGTTGGAAAATGTAAAATCCTTTTCTTACAGTATGTTATTTTTTTTTTCTGTTTATTTCCAGATGCTCTCAATATTTTGTGCTGACAAAAAGTTTACTTTGTGTTCGTTGTCTCCCAGGTAAACGCAAAGCGCTGAAGTTAAATTTTGCAAATCCACCTTTCAAGTCCACAGCAAGATTTACTCTAAATACTTCTGGAGTTCCTTTCCAAAATCCACACATGTGAGTATAAAGCCGATGGCACAACTAGTGGAACAACTTTGAAATGAATTAGCCAACACCCAGCGTTAGTTAAATGCAATTTGATTAGCCCAGTTGTTTGTAGGTTGTTTGTTTAAATCTCTCAGTTTGAGTCACTGTAAAAGATTTTTTTTTCCAGAATTAAAGAAAAGGTTAAATTGGGATCTTCTTGGTTTACACTGGAGCTAATGCCTTCCAGAATGGATTGAATTGAATATTGTAGCTGATAATGCTAGATACACCTATAATTAATGTCTAGATTGAGTCACTGTTGTTTTCCTATCTCTTTAATCAGTCTATTACTTTTTGTTAGAATTTCTTTTTTCTGTGTTACTTGTGAAAGCCATAACTGTGATAGAATTGTTTTCAGCACTAAAACAGACAAAGGTTGAGGATTATCATTCTTAGCAACAGGGAGGTGTTAGGGGAGTTATGCAGAAATTAGGTGTCAGTGAGTTTTCTAGCCAGTTTAGCCCCAGGATATCCCTGTCCAAAGTCAGAGAGGAAGTGTGGCACAGAGCTGTTCCTGACTCTAGTAAATACCAGGATACATCAGCACCAAAAAGATCAGCTTTGTATCCTCAGATCCACCAATCTAGCTGGACAGTGCTGCTCTGCAGCCGGTCCCTGTGGCAGATGCAGCAAGCATGCAAAAGATGTCCCACAATTTTTTCTTCTCTGAGGTCTCAGGAGTTTTCTCAGTGTCGAGTCTCAGAAGCTGCACCTGCAGCTCCCTGCTGCCTGGGCTCTCTGGAGTGTCCCTGTCACAGACTGCTCCTGCTTGGCTCTGCATGTCACTGCCTCTCTCCTGGAGCTCAGTGCCTTGTGCTTCCAAAGGATGTGCCTGCTGGGCCCTGTTCCTGGGAGCTTCTTTATGCTGGGGGTTTTCAAACAAGCTTTTATCAAGTTAGGAACATGTTTCTGAGGAGTTATTCATGGTAATTGCAATGTAGAGAAATTTCATAGAGTACTTTAGATGATTCTTAAAATCTTGAGTGACCTGTCCAGCAAGTCCTCGTCTTTCCTTCTCACTCCTTTCTGAAATAGTGTATTACTACTGGTTATAGAGCTCACATTTAGATACTTACTTTATGTGTCTCATCACATCATCAAACTCTTACAAAGATTTTTCTGCAGAACCCCTTCTGGGGCTCTTTCATCTCTCTGACCTTCTTAGTCCATTCAATAAGAGACTTAGTCTCAGCTAGTGAGTCCCCACCATCAGCCTTCTATAGGGATTTGACTTTTCTGTGTTTATCTGTGCAGATTTCTGTCTCAGATCCACTGGAAGTCACAAGTGGCTCCTGTCTAGCACAGAAGAGCTTTTGTTGTTAGTCTGTGACATTTTAAGTTTCATGTTTGTGCAAGTGATTGTCAACACTGTCCAAGACAGGTGCTGCTCTTTCTCTGTGGGAGTTGCAGTTGTTGGCAGGGGTTGGATCCTGGGCTGGTTAATGGTGTCACCAGCTCTGAGGGCTTGCAGGTGTTTTGGGTTGGATGTGACAGCAGTTCCAGTGCTGGAATTGATGGTGATGTGTCTGTGCTAAAGCTTTCGTGGGAGGCTGCAAGCTGTCACGTCCATTTCTGTTTGAAAGGGATGCTGTTGGCTTGGTGGCTTTCTCTGTGGTGAGGCTGGCTGAGCTTGGATGCAGCAAATTGTCCCCGTGTCCTTTACGTGTCCGCAGCAGAGGCTGTTCCTCAAAAGCAGCGTTGACATCTTCTGATTGCACGCTTCTGTCAAGTGTTTGTCTCGCAGCTGGTGTGTCTCCATCTCCTTCCTGCCTTCTTCCCTGAGATGCTGGAATGACCTTTTCCTCAGTAGGCTTAGAAACCTTTTCTAGCCTTTGGATTTGAACTGGATATTTCAGACCTCCTCGCCCAGACGTGTTCCTGACACGGAGCGTGTTTCTGTTCACCAAGCCCCCTCTCAGCCTGGTGGAGCTGAGCAGCCTGGCTGTCCTCCCAAAATGAGCTCCACACTGCTGGGGATTGTCCTGGACAGGCCCTCTTGGTCTAGATGGGTGGGTCTGAAGATACAGAGAAGTTAATTTTTCACATGAAATCTGGGGTTCTGTGGTTTGCATCCACCCATCCGGGGTGTCCTGTTGCTTCTGCCTGAGATGGTGTGTTGAGCAGAAGAAAGCGAGGCAGGGGTTTGGAGGGAAGGTCCATTCTGGTTCTGTGGCTGCATGTGATGAAGGAGGTGTGTCTTTTTTGGTTCAGCTGGAACTGCTGCCACCAGATCTTCTCGAGAAGTGCAAAGAGACTTTCATCTTGGTGTGATCTGTTTCCTGCCTGTCTGTCTGTAGGGCATCCAGCACAGTTGTAAACATCATTTTACATGTGACCTGTACAGGGTAGGGCAGAACAGAGCCTGAATTTTAGACAGGAGTTGGGGAATATAATTCATGCTTGAAAGGATGCAGTCTAGAGAAGAGGTAAGAGTTTTACTGGTGGCTGGTGCCTGGTCAGAGTCAGTGAGGCTGTGTGATTACCTTACTGTGCAGGCTGGGGAGCAGTCGAGGCTGTGGAGACCTGCCAGGTTAGCCCACGTCTCTTGTGAGTTCAGTCTGACTTTGTCACTTGGACCAGATTAACAGCTGCTAACTTTGTTTACCCTGCAGCAGACGTTGCAGAGGCTGGAGGACACAGGCCATGGTTAGAGTGAGGTCTTCAAATTCTAACCCATTATACCAACTGGAAAGCATCCCACCTTTTACCTCATCTGTCCCGTGTCCAAGTAGGATTTAGGTCACAAACAAAATTAGATTACTCCGTTATCTGTGTGGAAGCTTTACAGAGCTGCTTGCAGCTGGTTGCCTTTGCTAACAGGAGGTTCAGATCACACTAACAGGAGTGATGTGGTGAGGTGTGACTGTGGTTGGGCATGGTAGGATTTCTGGCTGGGCTGTGCTGCCCATTGCTCTTGAAACCACGATGGAAGCAATTTGGCTGTAGATGAGATTTTTGGTTTTCTGGAAAGCTTTGTGTTCTTGTGCAGTGATACCTGGATGTAGACTTAAAGGATTTAGACCGACCTGCTATGAAATGGGCAAGCACAGAGAATGCTGTTTGGCATCTGGTTGACAGCATGCGAAACCTTGAGTGTCCTGTCTGCTGGCTGGGAAGTCTCTTGACTCTCAGAGTTGCCACCTTTGAGAACCTGGTCACCAGAGCATTGCAGTGTCACCTGGAAAGGTGACAAAATGAACTGATCGCTCTTAGTGTCCAACCTTGATGTTTGAAGTGTCTGGTAATTTTTTTCAGGAGCATTTTTTTTGCAAATTGATGAATTTTACCTTGTATTTAACCTCCTTCTTCTTTCCAAGAGTTTACAAGTTCATTTGGCCAGTGATCTCTGCATGACAGAGATTTTGTGGTCTGTAACACACTCAGGTATCTCTGGCTTTGAGTAGGTCACTGCTTCAGAGAAGGTGCTGCCAGAGTCAGTGTGAGATTTTCACTGAGTGTGCTGCTTTAAGGTCTGTTTTTTTCCACTTTTTTTAAACTTCCTAAGTTTTGGTATTTCTCAAGTGCAAATCCTCTCTGCAAAGGAGCTTTTTGCTGTCTGCAGCTTCCAAATTAAATTTCTCTAGCAGCTTCCACATCCCTTGGAGCTTCACTGCGCTAGAAGGACTGTTCTCTTTTTTCTGTAAGGGATTGATATCCCAGCACCCCACTTCTGACTTTAGGCCTTCTGTGTCTGGAACCAAAATTTGGACCTTGTGTATCTCCATTCAGCTAATCCACATGAATTTTTCAAGGGTGCTGAGCACCTGCCTTCGTGTCCCCTGCAGGGACCTGGGCTCCTCAGAACTTCTGGAAAGCAGTGAGCCACCCTTGGGTGTCTGAATCAAATCCAGCCTGATGTTATGGAATGACCTGACTCCCGTGGGTTCCAAGTGCTTCACGGGTGCTGAGTGATTGAGCTGTGCAATTGTAAATTGTTGCACGAATCTCTGCATTCCCCATCCTGTGGATGGGAAGCTGGGACATGCTGTCTTTTGGAAGAGGCAGAGGTTAGGCCAGAAGTTTGTGATGGAGAGTTCAAGAGGGATCTCTGATCTGTGATCCACATGTGTGTTACCTGTCCCCTCTGGGCATGGCTGGGAGCTGCTGTCCTGGTCCTTGTGCACAAAGCCATCGTCAGAGCTGCTCATTTGGGGGCAGAATTTGGACCTTGCAGCCTTGGCCCTCTTGATGTGATGTATAACAGGACCCCCATCCAGGGCTTGGGGTAAACCTGTCCCCTCCATGGTGGGAACAGCAATGATGGGTGGGAGGATGGTGATATGGTGGCAAGTCACCTTGCAAAGCTCTGAGACCTGGCCTGTCCTGCCCAGACAGGGACAGCAGCTGGTACTGGGGTGGCCCAGGAGCTGTGGTGGCAGAAGCATTGGGTTTTCCAAGGTGGGAGAGGCTGGAGGCTTCTGTGCCTGTCCCTGTGAGCCCTCATGGCAACACAGCCATCCTTGGCCACTGAGCTGGGACACAGATGTCTCACACACCAAGGCATGAATGTCCTGCAGTTCCTAATTCAAGGTGGGATGGCTGATGCTTGGGCTGCCTCCTCAGGGCTGTTTTCCATGGCATGTTGGGGAAAGGAAGGTGGGGTGGGGTAGTGACAGAGCTGTGTTACCTGTAAAGGTATTTTTAATAGTGTTGTCCTCACTTTTCTGGGGACACTAAGGTGGTGTCTGGAGTAAGTCACTCAAGAATAGTGGTTTTGAGTTGACTACCAGATTTTTTGTGCTGAGCTGAATGGTGTGGAGGGGGAGTGAAGCATTCTGCATCAGTGGGAATGAGAAAGGTAGAACAGTGAGCTGGAAATGTTCATTTTCAAACTGAACTTGACTTCATTCAACATGAAATCTCCATCAGTGTGGCCTGCAGGAGCACAGAGTGTCTGGACAGCTGGGGATGTCTCCCTTGGGTAGGAGTTTCCTACAGACTTTCCTTCTCATGCCTGGCTTTTGGTGGGCTGTGTTGCCTCCCCTTCATCCAGTGACGTGGCTCCATGGGTGACCTGTGGCTGGCCAGGTCCTTCCCTGGCCTTATGGATTTTTCCATAAGTAGCATCTGGATCTGTTGTATTCTCAGAGTATTTTAAGACTGGTGTGTTTGTCCCTTTACCATTTTATCTGGAAAATTTTGTAAGCTGTTCTAAAACTCGCATTTCCTACTTTGTAGAGAAGGTGAGGTGTGATGCCATCTCCAAGGATTCAATTAGGTCTGATCAAAACCCATCAGGTGGAACTGATGGCCATTAAATTTTTTCCAGGTAGCAGGAGATGCTTTTGCTTATCTTTCTAAACCACCTGAGAACATGGGATGCCCTCTTGGCTTTCTGTAGTTCCCTTCTTCTAGCCCCATGAATCTGCTTTCTGAGCTTTTATTTTTTTTTATCCAAGGTCAATGAAGCCATAGTTGTCCAATCCTCACATCCTGTATGTCTTAGGGGCTGGTGTCCTGGCACATGGGTGGAGTCCTCAGGCTGAAGAAACCCCAGTATTGCCATGTTCCCCCCTCTTCTTTGGGCAAGTGCAATATCTGCAATATCTGCACTGGCTTCCTGTGCAGAACATGCTGGTGTTTGGAGAGGAAGATGGGATGAAGCAGAATGTTACGTGTAACATCTCTGAATACATGTGTATAAATACATTTGTGTGTACACACAGGTTTGGTCTCTACCCATTTTTTGGATAAATATCTTGTTCAGTAATTATTTACAAGTAGCAAAGTAGAACATGGCTTTATGCATTGGGCTGAGCTTGGTGCCCGTGTGTCTCTGCTGTGTTGAGCAGCTGGTGGAGCTGGGCTCTGACCCTGAGTCAGTGTCACTGTTAATCTGAGAGGATCAGGCGTGGACCACCACAGTTTGTATCTGATTGGACTCCAGCCCTCTGACTCCAGGTGGAAAACCACATTCCTGCAGGAAGCCCCTTTAAACCAGCTCTTGGAATAAACTCTGCTCATTGCTGCTCTGAGTACTTGGGATCCCACGTTTCATCAGAGCAGGACAGGCACATCCTTTATCTCTTCAGGCTTTAATCACCACCTCGTAGTAAAATGTCTTTTGTTTTCCCCTGGCTACGGAAAAGTGAGTCAACTCTTCTGCTTTGTGGGTTCAAACTGAAGGAATCAGTCATTGCTTTTATCTTCTGTACACATGGATGAATGGAGAATAAAGAGAGAAGAGTCTTCAGATTCAGAGACTGCATCAACCCCAGGGGTCTTTGTCGACAACTTCTGTCCTCATTCTTTGCACAAAAATGTGACTTCCAGCGTGTGCCATGGAGGACTTTGGGTCTGAATGGACAGGATGCACCCAGGACAATCAGCTGTTGGACAGAGTGGGCATGGAAAGTATCTTGTGGTGGACAGGATGGATGTGATGGAGGTGGGGGTTGGCCTGTGGGACTGAAATGGTTTTGCTGTTCTGCTTGTTTGGGGAACAGGCTTCTGAAAGGGACTTAAATTATCTGGGTTTGCTGTGTATTGTGTCTGTGAGAACTACAGACATCCTTGCTATCTGGTGGATGCTCTTGCCTCATACCACAAACACCTTTCAGTTTTGGGAAACTTCAGTGAAGAGTGGGCAAATCATAAAATCACAGCACAAACAGAGTTGGAAAGGACCCACAAGGATCATTCAGTCTCCTGGCCCTCTACCCTGCAAAAATCCTGCCCTCTGCCTGGGAGTGTTGTTGAGACATTCCCTGGGGAGCCTGTTCAGTGCCCCATCACCCTCTGGGAGAAGAAATTTTTCCTGATATCCAGCCTAAATCTAAATGGCCAAGCCATTTCTCCAGTGGATTATGGCAACACTGAACACTCTTCTTTGTTGAGCCCGTTTTAGTTCCTTCCTTCCTCAGATAAGCTTGGAATAAATCCATGTGAGCAAACGGTCCTTCATGCCTGGTGTAAGTGGTGCCTTTGCAAGGACAAGTGTGGACCAGTTGGAAGTGATGGTTTCTGATGTCTCTTGCTCCAAGCAGTGTTAAGGTGGTTGTCATCTCTGAGGATCACTGGGGCTTTGGTAGAAGGCAGCTTGTGTTCTTTTCTTTCTGAAATTCTAGGTGGGTATTTCACACCAGTGAAAAAGGGGAAAGGAGCATTGGTTTAGCTCCTTACAGCAGCCTTAGTTTTCTGTGAGCATCCTTGCAGAGCTTACAGCAAACCAGCTCTTGGCTCTGAAGGGTCAGTGAGAGCACCGTGCCCCAGCAGCCACCACGGAGGAGCCCAGCATGGAAAATCTCACCACGCTACTGGAGCCTGGGAATCTTCACGTGGTCTGCACAAATCTTTTGTCTTAGAGAAGGGACATTTTAAATAAAAGTCAAATTTGGTCTACTTGGTCTTGTTACGAGCTCTTTTGGTCACCACATTGAAGTAGCTGCATCTCTGAATAAGCAGTCTGTCTTGCAGTCAGGTGCTTTCTTTGTCTCCCATCTGTCCTTGTCTGCCACAGAAAGAAATACATGACCAGGTGCATTCTTGGCAGTGAATTTCAGGTTATTTCAGGCTATGATGCAGCCCAAAGTTCGTGGGATATTGTTCGGTTGTATTTTTTTTTAAATCCCAAAAGAGAAGTTGGGCTTTCCCAGACTTGGGTTGTAATTTTTTTGTCCTACAGAAGTTTAAATTAGAAAAATCGCTTCTTTAGAGTATTTGAAACTAAACCATTTTTTATAGTTGAATTAGCAGTGTTCATTATGTGGCCCTCTCAGGTGGTTCCCACGAGGAGCTGAGCAGAGCCCCTGGTTCCTTTGCTGTCCATGTGTCCATGACTGCTCTGAGATAACAGGTCCTCATGTAGAGAAAGATTTCTAGAACTGGACAGCTTGAGGGACTCTGAGATCCAGAATACAAATTTTGTTCCTAGAGAAGTCTCATAGTGCAGAGTGGTGATTAACTCTTGTCAGTTGTAGGGCTCTGGAGATTTTAAATAAGGATGTAGTTCAATTCATTCAGACTTATTTGGGAGAGGGGATCTGATGAATGGCAAGCCCACCTGGGAGAGACCACCAGTCCTAGATTGGTGGATTCAGGATGGAAGCTCGATTTTTAATTTATTTTTTAAGGGAAAAAGGGTTGTTAGTAAGATCTGCCTTAGCACAAGAAAAACAGAGCAGGGATGGTCAGTGTGCCTCGAGGGAAGCAGCATGTCACTAACATACAGGTATTTGCCTAATAAGTTAATAATGCATGCTTCTAATTGTAGTAGTAATACAAGTTGGAAATAAGAATTCTCATTGCTGTAAGAAAACAAATTGCTTATGACTTAATATGTTAAATGAGTTGAAATCATCGGGTGCTGCTTTGCCCCCCAAAGGAGGGGAGGTTGCTTTGGTGGAAATTGGAAGAAAAAAGGTCTGGCTGTGATTTGTGCCACTTGAGTGCTCAGTGTGACTTAGCTGAGTATTGTGTTGTACGTTGATTGTGTCATGTGATAACAGCACCATGTTTTCCTGTCATTTCCACAACTTTTCCTGGCTGAAGTGACACACAAGCAACCCTGGGTAGTAATCACATTGTCCCGTTCAGTTTCAAAAGGAGAGAAGCGGACCTCATCCAGAAACTTTCCAGCAGGCTACAGTAAGCTTTCCTGTCTGTTAGCCATTGTCAACTCTTCTCCATCCCGCAAAAATGGCATCTCTGAAAGTAATGAAATTGTCTCAGAAATAGTGTCATTCCATCGGGGGATTGCTGTGTAATAATGATTTTGCGAATTATTTATGGTCTGTGTTGAGGTTATTTTGTTGATCCTTATGGCTGTGCTCGTGTCTCTGTTTGCTGTTCTCGCTCAGGGAGCTGCCCATGACTCAGGAGAGGAGATAAAAAGAATCAGCATTCTCAGAAGGGTTGTTTAAATTAATTAGGGTTTTCCAGCATTATCCTGAAGTTCTGTCCAGTTTAAGCTTTGAAATCCCAGCAGTGGTGGGTTCAGTGAATGTGCTGCAGTCTGCCTCATGGCCGAGTCAAAATGAGTTTGAGATCAGTGTGCTCAGTTAAATTCAGCTCAGTCTTCACCATGATGGCTGGAGAGGTTTCCTCCACGTCAGGGTGTAGGGTTAATTAAAATCCATTGTAACTCAGTATTTTACCAGGGGAGTTTAATACAAAATATTGACATTTTAAAAGCCTCAGCCAAGCCCCATTGAAGCCAGGGAGACTCTTGAGCATGTACTGAGCTGAGGCATGTGGGCTGTGGAGGGGCTGTGCCATCTTCCCCTTTTTGTTCTTATCTTTATTTTAAAGTTTTGGAGGAGCATAAAGAGCCAGAGCAGTGCTAGGGAGAATTTCAGCCTCTTGGTCACAAGGAAAGGAGCAAATGTGCTTTGTTTTAGTCTGGGTAGGTCACAGGTGCAAAACTATTTCCTTCCTTTGCCACATTTTCTGTATCTCTTCTTCATGTCTAGTAATCTGTTCCTAAATACAATGAAGCCTCAGGACAGCTTACATGGATCAGAGCAAACCCAAATTAGTTCTGTCCCTCTTGCAAGCATGCTGTTTGTTGATGAAAAACAAAAATTCCTTCTTTTGAGGATCCAAAAACTTTGTGACAGCACCAACATTTCCATTCCTCTAGGCAAAAAAAACCAGGACATTTCTTCTGGAGACTTTTTCTAGTGAAATTCAAACTAGGGTTGATACGGTATTAACATTGCCCTGCAGGGTCTGAAAACGGTTTTAGAAATGACACAGACTTTGGGATAGAAGAAACAAAGTTCTCTAAAACCTCTCCAGGCTGTCTGAGAGTCTTGGTAGGAACGTGTCAGCCACAGTCCTGAACCATGTTTGTACTCTGAAGTTTCTCAGTGTCATTTGAACCCTGCAGTTTGCCTGGAAGCTTTTTCGTTAGGATTTACACTGTAGCTTTGGCTGATGGACCACAAATCAGTTCCTAAAATGTCAGCCTTTTTACCAAACCTGTGCAGAAGTGGAATATATTCTCATTAACCCCAGTGAAAATAGGAGCTGTAATGAGAGGCTTCTGAGCAGAATCCAGCACCAGGCAGGCTTGGGAAGCACAGCTGGTTCGCTTGGATCTTTTTGCTTCTGCAGATTTTATTCATGTCAGCTGTACCATCGAATGTGTCAACTTTTGGGCTTCTTTGAGTCCTGCAGAGCTCTCAGCAAAGTGAAACAGAGATAGGCAGCTACCTACAGCATCTTTTTGGCTTTGCTTCATGTCTGTTGACTTTCAATTTTGCTAAAAAAAAACCCCAACACCTTTTCTCTGCTTCTTTCAACAATCCTTCTTTTTCATGCCAAGGAAACGCTTGTTTTTAAAAGTTGTTGGCCTCCCTGCAGCTGGTTGTTTACAGCAGGGCTCAGGGAACTTTCACAGCCTGTCTGGGAGCTTCCCAAGGTCTCTGTGGGTCCCCACAGGAGATTTTGGGGGTCCTGTGGCCATCACAGACTTTTCCATGCGTGTCCAGCTGTGCAGCTTGTGGCGAGCAGCCTCGTGGCCGTGCCGGGCCCGGCGGTGCCTGGCGCCAGCGCCCGCCCGCCTCCTGCCAAGCTGGACACAGCTCTGACAAAAGGACAACTGTTTGGAGGAGTTGTTGTCCTGCTTGGTGCTCCTAATCCCTGGAATAACTGCTGTGACAAGCATAGTAACCATCTGCAGTGAGAGCGACACATTGGTGCCTTTCAAGTGCAAGGATGGCAGCCACCTCCTCAGCCCCTTTTTTTCTTTGCTTTTCAAAAGTTTTCAAAAGCAAGATGGGGAGTTGGAAGCTCAAGCCCTGGTTGAGTTGTCAGGATCTGTAGTCACTCTAAGGTGCTTTTGGAAATGGTGCTTTTAACTGTTTGAAGAGTGTCTAGCTCGCTTCAGCTATTTATATTATATTTTTAAATCGTGTATGATTTAAAGCCCCACAAGTCCATCTTACACATCCTGGGCATTTGGAGAATATATATTTTGCCCAACATTCCCAGCATTAGAGAAGGTTGGATTGCACAGTTTAGAAACAAAATGGTAAGAGAAGGCACAGATCTGCTGACTTCTGTGCAAACTCTGAGGTGCACCAATGCCAGGGGGCACTAACTACTTTTTACCTTCACTAGACCCTGGGCTGTGTGATTTTCTTGCTATTCTCTGATGCAGCCTGCTGTAGTATTCAGAGCACCAGGATGTAGTGCAGGGTTTTTTGCTTTTGGAGGCATGTCCACCCTATGGACTTCTGTCCTCCTACATTTACAGCAGTGCACAGATAGATGTCCTGCACTGGTGATGTGGAAGATTTACATCAATAAATTCCCAATTTAGATCAATGCAGAGAGTCTGTGTTCTAGATTTGCATTTTTTGAGCTGCTTTCTTGGCATGGGAATCCCTTGGAATTTTGATTTACACTGAAAAAATCCTGATACAAAGCGTAGTTTTTTTTGACGTTAAAAGCAATTATTGCATTCCAGTTACGGTTCTTGAGGTGGGCCATACTGCCTAAAGGAAAACTGCCCTGCTTGCATATGGCAAATCAGCTAAATGAGCAAAACCTCTATTGAAGTATCTGCCACTCTGTCAAGCTGGTAATTTGGTGATTTGACCATTTCCCCGGGTATTTGAGGAGAGCTGAGCAGGAGCCGTGGTTGCGAGACGAGGCAGATGGCATCATAAATACATAATGGAAACGAAGCCAGGCTCCGGGGTGGGAGGGTTTGGGGGTGGCTGGTGATGGTCTGTCTCAATCCAAACCCCTGGAGAGCTGCAGGGCCCTCGGTGCAGCCCTGGGGAGGAGGGGATATTCCCCAGCTCCCACCTTGTTCCCGGCAGCCCGAGGCGCCGTCCTGCAGCTGCGGAACAATGGGCCAGATCCGCTTTCACGCCACAGCTGGGGACACACAGGCTGCCTGTGTGTGACAGGGGGATAATGAATTCCAATTCGCCTTCTCTTCTGCTGTAGGGTCAGGAAAGCAAGGTTTCCTGGTCTGAAAAACAGAGGGAAGAGAGGAGAAGGGTTTAGCTGCTTATTTGAATAAATTAAATCAATGTTTAAATTTTTTAACTCCATGAGAACTTTGATATGAAATGGTTTTTTTTCAACCAAGAGCTGAAAAAGTAGCTCAGTCAGTGGAAACTCAACATTTCACCTCTCTGCTGTTTTTCTTCTGCTTTTCTGAAGAGGATTTAGCTCTCAAAGATCATGCTCCTTCGTGCCCACCAGCTGGCAGGAGGTGAGGCAGGAAATGCCTGTTTGTCTGTGCTTCCTTGGCATGGTGCTTCTCACCTCCCTTCCTCCCTCAAAACAAGAACTATTTTTATGGCACTGACAAAACAGGATGGTGGAGCAGTTAGACAGAAACCAGTACAGGAGCTCCCAACAGAAGCTGTCTGTGAGACGCTTGGCACGTGTGGAGGTCATGGTTCTTTTCACTTTTTTTTTTCCCCATTTCTTTTTTCCTCTGTTCTTTTCTTTTCTGTCATTTTGCTGCCTTTTTTTTTTTTTTTTTTCTCATTCCTGGCTTTTTAGTACGCAGTTTCCATGGAGAACCCCACTGAAAGCAGGGTTTGTTATGCACAGAAGCTCTGAGATGGCATCCATCCCACCTGTGGTGTGTTGTAGCACTACCAGGTGGTTTCCCAAATCTTCCCAAAGTGCAGTGTAAGGGCACTGTAGGGAACAGAGATGGAAATCTTGAGCTGGGCAGGTTAGAGAGCAGGAAACACCACGGCAGACACAGCCCAGCAGTGGGGAGAGGAGCTGCTCCCAAACTCTTCCATCAAACAGGTCAAGGGTTCAGGACATGCAGCTGCTGCAAGTGTGGCAGCACTAACCCAGAGTGCAGCAGAGGAAGCCATCTGAACTGTAGCTGCTCCAGTCAATTGGCCTTTTGCCCTCAAAACCTGGGATCCCAATAAAACCCCGTCATGGTTGGGTCCCCAGCTGGGTGGTGTTTGCAGCTGCTGGTGACCAACATGGGATTTATCAGCGTGGAATCAGCTGTGACCTGTTCATTCCTCGGCTGATA
The DNA here is from genome assembly GCA_013397395.1 of Sinosuthora webbiana. Classification (NCBI taxonomy): domain Eukaryota; kingdom Metazoa; phylum Chordata; class Aves; order Passeriformes; family Sylviidae; genus Sinosuthora; species Sinosuthora webbiana. The sequence continues at coordinate 8,078 of VXBN01007321.1, read as the reverse complement.
AACTCAGTAAGCTCCCATGTGTTTGGTCAAATCCTCCATGTGTGTTCTGCTCCTTGGGCCAGAGCCTGGGCAGGCAAGTGGGGGCTGGATCAAATATCCAGTGAGTTTGATAAATGTGTCCTGTACTCAGGGTGGTCACAAGTACTTGTGTGCTTCAAAATCCATGTGAGATCAGTGTGCCCTGCAGTGGGAGCTGTCTGCATTGCTCTTAATGCATCTTTGAAAGTGGAAAATGTGGGCTTTTGGCTTACTTTATGACTCAAGGAGTGTGAATCAGCTAACTAATGAAAGACTGAAATTTTGCATGGTATTTTAAGATGAAAAGTGTTGCAAATACTTGTGCATTTCCTGCTAAATCGATGGTGGCATTGCTGCATGTGAATGAGCCATTGGGGGCACCTTTGAACTCTCTTGTTCACAAAATTTTGGGCATTCATCTGCTCCTTACCTGGGCAAATCCTGGTGGCTTCAGTAGGGGCAGGGTTTGCCTGAGGAAGTTAATTTAGATGCTTGGTGAAGACACACCTGAACAGGCAGGTTTTGTTTTCATATGTCAGAAAGAACTTGTCTCGGTTTTTATAAATGATTGGCTCTTTATTTGCTTTTGGATAAATCAAATGATTATCTAAATGTATTGGATTTTGGGGGTTTGGGGTTATTTCCTTTTTTTAACTGCAGTTTTCCATTAAGGGCAAGCTTTTCCTAAAGTCTCACTGGTTCACCCAGAAGAGCTTTGCCTGCACTGATAGAATCCCAGCTGGAAGGGAGGCAGGTGCTGGGATGTGGTGGTGTAGAGCAGCAGGAGCTTTGGGGAGATGGGGCTGGGAGTGCTCTTCAGCCTCTTGGTGCTGCACGTTACCAGATCCTGCTCACAGCCTGATGTTATTTTGTGCAAAGCAGAAAGAACTGTGTAAATGAGCTCTTAGAATGACTCTATGAGACATATTGAATTTTGTGCTGCAGCTGGAGAAACTTATCCTTAACTGAAGCTGTGGGCAAGTGTATGTCATTTTTGATTTAACATTTTCCCTCACCCCTCCACCCCCCCCACCCCAACCAAAATCCTTCGTGGAGTCAGATTGTTGCTGTAGCTTTGCGAACCCCTCTCTTCTAATGTTTAATCAAGTGCTGAAAAGAGACATTTAAAGACTATTTAAAATGTGGAAAAATTGCTTCCCAATATTTTTGACAGAGAGAGACTGAGAACACACAGCATTGAATCATCAGGAAAATTGAAGATTTCCCCTGAGCAACATTGGGATTTTACAGCAGAGGACTTGAAAGACCTTGGAGAAATTGGACGAGGCGCTTATGGTTCTGTCAACAAAATGGTCCACAAACCAAGTGGGCAAATTATGGCAGTTAAAGTAGGTGATGCCCATCCTTACATTTGTACTTCAGTCCGTTGGGATGCAGTGTGATGGAGAACTAAGGTTCTTCCATCTAGCACCCATTTGCTGCTCTGTTCTATTTATTTCTGGTGTAAAGGCTGCTGTTTGCTGAAAATACAGTGTATAATGGGCATGTTTTCAGGTGATTTGTGAAGCTCTCCTAATTGCTGTGCCCTTTTCAAAATGTCCATCAGGAACCTGCTGTTCTGAGGGGATCACACATCTCTGGAGACTGATGATGGGGCACGGGCCTTTCACCTCTGGGTCACTGGTTCAGGTACAGCCTAGGCTGGTGGTAGGCACAGCTTGACATCTCATAGCTTCTTGGTGTCTTTTGTGAAATTAAGGTAATGGCTTAAAATTAGCTGTTGGTGTCAGCATGTGCCATGGTGTGGCCTCGCCAGGAGGAGCTGGAATGGAGTGGATGTCTTCTAGGGAATGTTGTGCTCTTGCTGATGTGTGATGGAGTGTCTGCTTTGTGCTTACCACGTCAGACTGTCCTGGAGGTGGAAAGTGTAGCAGGTTTCTTGACTGTCCATTTTCTACTTTACGCTACCCAAAACCTCACCTTAGACCCAGGAACAGCCTCCTCTCCCAGCTGGGCAATAATTACCTGTCTTGCCACAGCAGTGCTGCTCCCTGGGCATCTTGGAGGAGCTGCTTGTCCATGGAGGTGGGCAGCAGCTGTTCTCTGTCTCTCTGGTCCTTTCATTTGCTCGCTGCAGGTTGCTAATGACATCTGTCTTTTAACTCTGTCCATGATACCAACTCTAAGTGCTCTCATGGCTCCCAGGAAAAAGCAGAAGTGAGCTATGCAGGAGTCTGTGTTGCTGTCTTTTCCAACTTTCTGTCTTCAGAATATTCCCTGCTCCAGTCTGGAAACACTTGCCCTTGCTGGTCTCACATGCCAGGCAGACATATCTCAGCCCTGGCTCCAGCTGCTCTGAATATAATTCCTACCTGTCTCTAGCGTGTCAGGTTACTGGAGTAACCCTCATCCTTTGATCTTCTCCAGTAAATACTGACTTCCTCACAGTGATGGGATCACTGGTTAGGTCTCTTGAGTGTTTTTGATCACCATACAGTGCTGTTTCAAGCTGGATTTGAATCCCTGAAAGTCTCCAGTGGAGCTGGAGGTTGCCTGTAGCTAAAGGCTGGGTTCTTTCAGTTGCCTTTGGTAGAACTCGCAGGTGTAGTTTGCAGGTGACAGGTTGAAAAACATTGATGTAGTGAAATGATTCCTGAACACCTGAATCTTCTCAGACTCAGGGTGTGTGACCTGGGTACCCGTAGTTCTGCTAAGGGTGTGAAGGGGACACACCCCTGAGCTGAGTGGCTGTTTCCTGGAGCTCTGCAGTGGCTACAGCCGTGCGGAGAACAGCACTTTGTCGGTCAGGGAGAAGATGTGTCAGTTGGCACAGGGGGTCTCTGGTCCCACACTGTTGGCACAAGGGCTTTCCAGCACCCTGGGTGAGCCTTGTCACTGTTGAGGGCCTGTGGTGCAGGTACAGCCATGGGGGAGGCAGGAGGCACCAGTCCTGCGTCCTTGAAGCACACGGTTGGGGATGGCACGGTGCAGCATGTTGAGCTGCCTTTCCAAGGGATGAGGTGTGTTCTGAGCCTTGGGGGCTCACTTTTAAACAAGTAAATCCGATTTGTTTACAGTGACTTAACTGTAAAATGTTAAAGTTGTGGGCTGGGCTGGTGCCACCTTCTTTTCTCTGCCCCTGTTTCTTTTGGGTAAGCATGGCTGGGCCTGCTGGGCAGGAAAGGTTGGAGGGTTTGGGCGACAGCATCATTTCTAAAACAGCAGTGGTAAGTGACTGTTCTGTTTGTCCCAGTGGGGAGGAAACACAGAATTGAGCAAAGGAAGACCTGTGGGTGGAACAGTCAGTGTTGCCTCCAAGGCAGCAGCAGCAGCATTCCCCAGACTGGATGGTGCAGTTCTTTGAGATGAGGTGTCAGGATGGGGCTAAGCTTGGGTTAGTTCATCCCACACTCCTCAGATTTTCCTTTCTCAGCCTCCTGATGCTTTTGGGGCAGCCATGGTTGTGCATTAATGTTCTGCTCCTCCACTATCTTAATCTGTCCATGTTGGGAACTGTTCCCCTCCTGCTCTCTTTCTCTCAAGCTTCGTGGTCTCTTCACTGTGGAACTGTTGCCTTCAGCATAAAGCTCTTCTGTAAGAGAAGTTTGAGAAGGGAAATGGTATTTCGTGAAAATGTGTCAGTTCAGTGAGGTCTTGGCTGTGATCTCCATGGCACCTGCAGCTCTGTGGTGTGGCACAGTGTTGGGGGCAGGTGACAGGATCCCCTCACAGCTGCATTGTGGAGCCAGTGCCTGCTTATTTGGGTGCTTCCCCAAGAGCAGCACCAGTGCAGCAGGCCAAGCATCCTTGGAAGGACACTCAGCACAAGGAAACAGCTTTATGGAAGCTGCAAGCCAAAGGCTGGCTGTTGTGTACTGCTCACTAGATGCAGAGAAAATTGGTACAGGGGCCTGTCCCAGCTGCTCCTCCATCCTTCTCCACCACTCCCCAAATCTCCACTACCATTGCTGCAAATTCCCAGTGTGGTCAGGAAATTCCTACCCCACTTCTGGAAGGGCTTGCAGCTACCATCACCAGGCTTGTCACCCCATTTTACCACAAGGAGATTCAAATCCTTCTTGTTCTGGAACTGTGCAGCTTGAAACACTGCTCATTTCCCCTTGCTGGAGTCTTCTCTGGCTGAAGGCAGCTCCTGCTGTGCCAGGCCAGCTGGGCACCTCTGCTCACTCATCCTGCTCCCCTCAAAGGGTGTGGCTGCCAGAGCATATCTTCAAATCCTGTTGCCAGCTCCTTTCTCTTGCTTTCTGTAGCCTGTCCTGCTTTTGCCCAAGGAACAGTTCCTTGAAGCTTCCTAAGGTTTCCCCTGCTCGGCGTGTGTGGCATCAGTGCCGCAGGGCACACGGGCTCCTGTGCCCCCAGGGCTCCCCCAGCACAGCCTTTTCTGCTGCACATTCAGTTTTTCTTACCACCGAAGGAAAATAATTCCTGAGGGCTGAAATATCACCAAAATAACTCAAGATCTGCAGGTGGAGACTCTGTTTTCTTTCATTTTTCCCTTTAACTCATTTTGGTCTATCAGCCCATGGGTCCTGGCAGATGCAGTCCTGGCACCTTTAATGAGTCTCCTGGCATGGGCAGGGCTGCCAGGCCCTGGGTGAGTCAGGCTTTTCATCTCTGCTCCAGTCAGTAGAAAAGGAGGGAAATGAGCCTGAAATGAGCCTCCTTCTGTGCCTGGCTAAAACCACTGCAGCAAAGTTTCAGCTGGTGGTGCGTGGCTGGGATGATGAGCTCTTGTCCTCAGTCCTGCTCCTCCCTCTCCCTTAGCCTTGGTCATTCTCTGTGGAGACTCCTCAATGACAAAAAAGACATTATGAATACTCCTTTCAATGACAAAAGGACATTCTGAACCTCTTTGGGAATAGGCTGAAGGCTGGAGTGGGCTGCAGAAGCAGCGACCTGGTCCTCCTGTTTTTGCCACCTGCAATTGTTTGTGCACCCCTTATGCTTTCTGCCATAGAGAGCTGCTTCCTGGAGCTATCAGGAGGAGGAGGAGAGGATAAAGGAAAGAGGATCGAACTCAAGAGGATTTGCCTTTCTCATTCTTGCCCCTAGAAAATGTTGCATTATGTTTTCCTAATTTCCCCAAGTTTTATTTACGAATGAAAACCAATCCTTTCATTCTTTAGGTGGTTTCCTTTCAGATCTTTCTGGAGATTCACTTTTTTACTCTGGGTCAACTGCCTTCACAGTTTTCCTGTTGCTGAAAATACCCTTTTCATTTTCTGAAAGATTTTTTGGCACATGAGGTCAAGACTTTTCCAGGTGTGAAAGAGAACAGCCCAGCTTTGTCCAGTGCCAGATCTGGCTATGCAAACCAATAACAGCCAGGCCAGTTTGTATGCTGAATCCTCACCTTGTCAGGTTTCTGTTCCTGGCTCATTTTCCTGGGAAAAATCTCTTTTCCTGGCTGGTGTGTGTCTGCTGCACCAGCTCTTTGTGATCTTGCCTGGTCAGGCTTCCAGTTCTACCCCCACTGTCCTTTGATTTTGCTTTTGGTTTCTTGTTTTTGTTTTAGTCTGGTTTTTCCCAGTCTGTGGCAGTCCGTAAGTGACTCGTGACCATTGTGCTGGGCTTCCCGCTGTGCAGAGAGCCCTGGTTCCTCCTCAGGATCTGCTCCAGTGCTGTCCTGATTTTGTCTGAGAGGTTCCACACTATGTGCAGTTCTCCAGCCCTTTTTGTATTTGCCCTCCAGCATCACCACGTGGTGTTGTCCCAGCTGCTCCAGGGACTGTGCCTCTTGTTCTGTGAGGGTACCACAAATTACAGGCACATAGAGAAGCCCCATTTATTTGGATGAAATGTTTTTGTGGGAAACTTGCCCAGCTGCTGGGGGTGTGTAGTTTCTGTCCTGAGGTTTCCTTCTGGCCCTGGTGGTAGTTCACACAGAAAGGATGGTTTAAAAGATCCCTGGAATATGAATAAAAAAACAAAATAGCCCAAACTGGAATGAAAAATGGGGAGCATTCTTCCAGTTGGAGCTTTGCACTGAAATACTGGACATGGTGTGGGTTTTATTAGCCAGGGTATTTCACAGTGCCTCTGGAAGGCTGGGAAAGCTGCTTGTTTGAAAAGTCCATAAAATAAATAAGAACATATTTAAAATAGTCAGCCTTTGATGTGTTGGGTGGCTCCTGTGCTGGTCAGGAGCCTAAACACAGCAGTGGTGTCCTGAGCATCTGGTGTTCCTGGCAGTGATGTCTGAGCCTCAGGCTCAGGCTGATCTTCACCTGCTTCCCACCTCTTCTGCCCTGCAGCAGGGAACACCTTGGACATCTGGGGTTCAGCAGCAGCAGCTTCTCCCAGTTTTGTTTCAACCAGTTCAGCTGGCTGAGAAATACATCACCAGGAGACGAGTGGAGTGGTTTGGTTGACCTTCAAGCTTCTTATCACGGCCCCATGGAAGCATCTTGCACTTCTTTTTCACTGAATTATTTTTCTGTCAGGAATGGTTACAGTTGGGTAGAGTAACCCAGCTGAGGGAGAGGGAGGTTTTGTCCACAGTGTTCGGGTTTCCCTCACCTCAAAAGAAAGTGGTTTTTCAGCTGTAGGCCAGAATTTTCTGTGTCTTCCAGTATCCTCAGCCTTGGCTGACTTAGTCCCACTGCAGTATTGCCTAGGCCAGCCTCCAGTTACAGTGTCCTCAGCCATTGTGCTGGTTTCCTGCTTTCTCTTTAGTTTAACAATATTTCTGACGTGCTCCACTTGTTCTCTAAACTTGTCCTAAGGAAATCAGAAGCATTTTCAAGATCAGTTGGGTAGATGGAGGTGTCAAACCCATGGGCCCATAAGAGATCCCTGTTTTTCCTGGGGAAGCCAGTAAGCCATGGAGCTGTTTCTTCTTCTGAGCACTGTGTCTCCTGTACATCATTCTGGTAGCCAGTGCTTGTTCTCTCACCCACAGCTTCAAACCAGAAGTTCCTGTCTGACTTCCTCAGGTTTCTCCATGGCAGTCTCACAGCTGAAGGAGGTTGCTAAATATCAAATGCCGCTGAGAGCCGAAATTTAACATTTATTTGTACCTCCATCCTTTCCTGGATGCCTGATAGCCCATAAAGGCCCATCAGAATAATACATCAGTATATTTAGCTCCATCCAGGGGCAAGTTTCTCTGTCCTTCCCATGTCCATATGACTTCCAAAGAGAAGTTTTGGGATGTTATTGCCAAACCATCATTGTAATTCTTCACACAGTTGAGTGACACCTTCAGAATTTTTTGTTTAAGCCATTTGTTTAGGTCTGCTGGCTGAGAGAAGGGAAACCAGAAGGGAAACTTGGGGAAACCAGTGTTCCCAGTCCTGCTGGTAGGGTAGCTGAGGAGGGAGTGGATGAGTAAGAGCATAAAAGGAACATGAGACAGAGTTAGAGCCTCATCACAGGATGTGGGAAATTAGTTGTGATCTACTTCAGTCAGCAATGAATGTGTTTTAGATGGGGAGATAGGTATTCCCATCCCCAGCAGTGACTGGGCAAACCCTCTTTTTGCTCCCTAAATCCCTCCCATCCCATGGAAGGGCTGCTTCTCCCATGGCACTGCTGTGCTGAGCTTTCTGCTGAGGACACAGGTGAGCCCCGTGCTCAGGGCAGTTCTGGGTGGACTCACAGCTCAAGGAGTTCAGTTTCAGTTCAGTTTGGTGTTTACAGCTTTTTTTTTTTTCTTTTCCTTTTTTTTTTTTAGATTTTTTTTCAACCAGTCACTTCTAGCTGCACCTGAATCTTTCTGTGTGCATATTGGGCTGGATGATGTCTCTTCTGTTTTGGGTCAAGTTTCTGGAATCTGCCTGGTTTTAGATTTCAGGGTGGCACAATCCACAGCACAGACTGTGCTTTTGCTGTTGATGCTACTCTGAGCATGGCTCCAGAGCTCTTCTTCCTGGTGTTGGAAGGCTTTGTCCTAACCTGTGTTTGAATAAAAAGGGCTGGAGAATTTTCTTCTGGAGGATTTGATATTTTTAAATTGGAGGCCAGCAAGGAATTGTTGAAAAGGAGACTCCATAAACTTCTACTACAAATTCCCCTTTCTCCATCTGATGCTAGTTTGGCCGTGGGGTCACTTATCAGTGACTGCCTGCAGGAAGGTG
>VXBN01007315.1:5921-20136 GCA_013397395.1 Sinosuthora webbiana | reverse complement strand
ACTTCACAATATGGTTTAGTGGGAATGGTTGCATTTGCTTGAAGGCTGGACTTGATGAACTTAGAAGTCTTTTCCAACCTTACTGGTTCTATGGTTCTATGACCTTCCTCAGGGCATCTCCATGCACTGAACGTCAGTACTGGCAGTGCTGGAAGTGCTGCAGCCAGCGGCCACCACTGAGCCTGGGATGGCAGGTTGGGACCGCCCCATGCTGTACCATCTCCTTTGTCACACATCATCTGAGAGGCAAACAGCTCATTGTGTTTGACATTTCCACAACTCTTTTTCTGAGGAAGTGCTGCTCCAGCCATCATGTCTGTTCTGTTTTTAGATTTCATGGTCAGTTTCCAAGATTTAGTAGCTTTTCAGGAGGTAGAAGAGCACCTCGGTTGTGTTGCACTGCAGTCCTACTCAGAGATAATTGCCGAAGTAAATCAGAAACAAGGGGAGACCTAGTAAAAAAATGGAAATCACAAGTTTTAAAAGTGAAATTAAAAATAAAATAAAAAGGAGGAGAAAGAAATACCACCAGGATAATTGTCATTTTCATTAAGGACATCACTAAAGGATTTCCAAAACAGGTCCAGTCCCAATTTTCAGTTTTCATTGCTAAACTTTGATCCACCATTTTGCAATGAACCTAGGCATCCATTTGTTAGGGACCTGCAGGCTTTCTGAATGAAGTCCTCCAGCCGTCCCTCATGGGCTGCAGTCAGGAAGGATGCCAAATGCTCTGGATGGTTACTGCTGCTGCCTTGAACAGAGTGGTCCTGAATCCTTCCCTAGCTCAACCCCATCCTGCTCCCTGTTCCCTGGAAGAATCAAAGCTTGTAGTCTACACATGGCCAAATCCATGTTTTACATCCAGACACCCTCATTATTTTGGGCTGCATCAGCTCCATAGCTTCAGAGGCTAGTGCAAGACANTAGTGCAAGATATCACCAGGCTGGGGTTGCTCTAAGTTACACTTCCCAGGAGAGAGGGAGGTCAACAAAAACAACAGTAAATACATGAATTTAGGGCTGTCTTTGCTGTTTCCCTCTAGCTGCCAGCAGTTGCATTTGGGCATTTTGCACACCAGTGGTGTGAGGGGTGGTCTTGCAAAGGAGCAGGACTTGGAGAACCCTGATACCTGGATTTCATGAGCAAGGCAAAACAGCCACTCTGAATTAAAGGAACATCTTATGGCAATGTCAATAAACAGATTTGCTAATTAATACGAATTCAATATCCATTTAGTGCTCAGATTGCTAACCAAAGCTTTTCTTCCCTCACATCTGCAAAACTTCAAGCGAGGCTGGGTATTTCCCTCAGCTTCACGAGGAATCTGGCAGCTCCTGGGGCAGAGCTGTGATGTAAACTGCTGGACTGCCCAGCTCTGCTGGTGGCTGCAGGATCCCCATGACATTCCAGGACTTTTCTGCAGTGAAATACGCTTGATATGGAGGTCAGGCAAACTGTGCTGTGCTGCATTCAGTAGCTTTTTCCAATTAGCACTGAAGACAGTCTCCAGCCCCAAAGTTCAGATATTCAAAGTCTGATGGTTGTTTAAGGTTGAGCGTGGTCGAGCTGGGCTAGACTTCCATTATTTTCTAAAGATTGGGTTTTCTGTCTTCTTTATTTATTATACTTAATACTCCCTTAATGGAGACTTTCCCGGGACTTCTGGGATGTCATACTCCTTTTTCTTGAGATGAGAAGCGTTCCCCCACCAGAACACAGCCATGACTTGATGACTCAAAGTTGTGAAGTCACTGTTTTTTATGGAAATCAGTGAAAAAAGAGGCCCCTTCATTTTCATGGCAAAGTGGCCTGTTCTGCTTCAGACAAAATTCTGGATGTTTCCATAATTACACACTGACCTGTGTTGAACAAGCTAGCTCAAAGGCTATTTTATCTCAGCATGACCAGACTTTATCAGATTTATTCTATCTAAAGAAAGTCACATCACAAATAAATAATTTCAGTGGTAGATTGCAGTATGAGAAAAACAAATTATTTGCAACTATTCCCCTTTTCTTCTCCTCCTTAGTCACCTGGTTTATAGGGTTATTAACAAATTCACCCTGGCTAAAAATGTAGCCTTAGAATAGAAGAGACAACCTCACCACCCTTCCACTTCATGAAGTTTTATTTTGAGTCCCTTTTTCCTCTTGCCCTCTAGAGACTTCATGTCTCTGCGACACTTTCTGATTCCCTGCTGCCAGTCTGGAGGGGTGGCCAGGAGATGAAGCAAGGGGACTTTTTTGGTGCCTTCCCTGAAAGACAATGGCTCCTTGCTGTATACTACAGTTCTGCAAGGCATTTTGTGCATCACTGGCACCTCACTTCCTTGCACACAACCTTCCTTCCACCCATCCTTACCCCAAATGACTCCCACAGTGGGTTGGGACTGGATCTGCTTGCAGGTAGGAAGCACAGTGGTACCCTGTTGGGTGGGCCACCCCAGGCACTGCTGCTCCATGTTGCTGCTTTTATTGCCATGGTCACTTCTTGCTGCAAGCATGATAGATGCCAGAGTTCTTCAACCATTTTCCTATAGGAGAATTAAAGTTTTAATGTGTCCTGGGTTGAAGTATATTCTATCACCGTCTTCATGAACTGTTGAAACCAGGTAAGGCAGTGCTCCCTGCCTCCCCCACTCTGGATTANGCACACAACCTTCCTTCCACCCATCCTTACCCCAAATGACTCCCAGGGTGGGTTGGGACTGGATCTGCTTGCAGGTGGGAAGCACAATGGTGCCCTGTTGGGTGGGTCAGCCCAGACACTGCCTCTCCATGCAATGTTGCTCCTTTTTTTGCCATGGTCCCTTCTTGCTGCAAGCATGATAAATGCCAGAGCTCTTCAACTGTTTTCCTATAGGAGAATTAAAGTTTTAATGATTAACCTTTATAAATTACAAGAGCAATACTCTAAATAATAAATAGTTTCTGGCCAGGTCTGAGCTATTATGCTCCAGCATGATATGCTGAGCCCCCATCTGCATTTATTTTCCATACTGTATTCAAGTCCTCTTATGTCATTGAGATAAGCAGTCAGGAGATATGTGTTTTCCAAAATGATGTCCTCATTCATCATTTCTTCCTCGCTGCTCAGCCTGATTACATTTAATTCAAGAAGAAAGAAGCCTTGCCTGGGCCCACTGAGCATATAAGGTTAAAAAAGCAATACAAATGAAGCAACGGCTTCCTGGAGAAATGGCTACAGAACACAAAATAACAGCATCCCTTATCAGCACCGATGCTGTGTATTTTCCTCCTCATTTTCAGAGAAAACTCACAGCACAAATGACCCATTCATCAAGATCAGCAGGTACAACTCTGCTTTAAACACATTTGCACAAAAACAACCACCCTCCCCATTAATAGGGAATGAGCTTTGAGCATTAATTTCATCTGGTATTAATGCAAAGCTTAATTACAAGTAGAGATAGGAGAGCAAAAGCTTGCTGCAGCCTGAACCGTTTCCAGTGGCACTTGGCTTAGGGAGAAATATCTTTTGTTTCTACAAGTTCTTCTTTGTCGCAGTATTTGGCTGCTCCAGGATGCAGCAGGGAGAAATAATGCCAAAATGTGTCTATGCACAATGTGAACAGCAGCTTCCCAAGCCTGATGGAAGATTTCTTGTGACTTTGCACACTCACCCTCTCCGTGGCAGCCTGGGATGCAGGTCCATGGAGCCTCTGCAGTGAGCAGAAGGGGACTGGGAGAGTGAGAGGCAGCCTCTACTGAAATGCTTGCTTGTCTTCTGTAGGGATGGAGCCACTGCAAGCTGCTCTTCACCAGCCTATGCAGAACAGCACAGCCTGTGTCAGCTCTGAGCTAGGGAGCCAGCTCTGCCCTGGGTCCCAATCCTGCACTCTCCTCGGTGCCAGCATAGCTGCTGCTCTTTCCCACATTGCTCAGGGGCCAAGGTGATGCTGTTGGGAAGACTTGTGTGGTGCAGACAGTGGCTTGGCTCAGCGTGGGAGTCTGCACATGATGGGGGTGGGCACTGCAGGTCCTGGCACATGCATGGCTCTGCAGTGGCAGCAACAACCCCCCCAAGCCCATTTCCCCCAACAAGCTGGGCTTGCTGCTCCAGAGCCAGACTGGCACCCTTGTGTTTGTAGAAGTAATTTCCCACTAGGAAAGGTGATTTGCATATTTGCTCTAATCAGACTTCAAAGAAATGCCAAAGGAACCAGGGAAATGAAACACATACTGAGCCAGCCAAATGGGAAAATAAACACAGGAAAAAAAAGTGAGAGCCTCTGACCAAATGAACTCAGACCAACTCTGGATTTAAAATGAAAAGGACTTAAACAGATGGGTTGCTTCCAAGCATGCCCAGAGGGCAGCAGATCCACAGCTCCAAGCTCTGCCCCACAGCCACAGCACAAGTGTAGGTGTGCAGCACCTCCAGGTCAGCACAGCTGCTCATCCCACCCCTCCAAAGGGCAAAGGGCTGTGGATGTACTGGGGTCCCAGCTACCACTGACTCTCCTGGTCTTAACATGCTGTTTTTTTTTTTTCCCAGAGAAGTTGATGTTTGCTGTAGAAAAGTCGTAAATAAATACCTAGCTGCGATGTCCTGGGTTTCCTAAAGCTCCCCTCCTAACACTGTGACACAGCCAACAAACAGGGTGTCAGCTGCATCACTCAGTTTTGTGATGTTTTTCTCACAGTGCCCCATGAATGCTTTTGAAACACATCCTCAAAGGAACAGTGAGACCAAATTCCCATTGAGGCAGCTCTGAAGGATAATTCATCCATTTTTTCCCTCTCCCTCAGTATGGTTCAAGTTCTGGCTAAGCTGTTCATAGGCTTAGAGTTTCACTCAACAGCTATGGAACTCTCTAGAAATAGTTACAATGGCAGGCCATGACCTGTCTCTCCCTTGGCCTGGACCAAGCAAGCCCGTGTTTAACCTGCTCTCACAGAGGAACCCCGGACACATGGATGGGGTAGTGCAGCTACTGGCACTGCTGCCCTGTACAACAGGCTGAGAAAGCAAGGGATGGAAGTTCTATTATCCCTCTGAAGCTACAAAAGCAGGCAAAATGTAATTATAATCACCCAAACTGGAGTTCTGCCAGGACATCAGGGCTAATGGTCTTGTTCTTGCAAGAAGTGCCATGGGATTTTTCTAATGATCACAAGTGGTCAGGACCTCAGTTTCACATCTCATTTGAAAGATAATGAAGAACTCTCCCATTTATTTTTGGTCCAAAGGGAGGTAAGGACAAATTGACTGTGTCAAAGGGCATGAGGACTTAGAGACATAGATTCTTTTGCTCAAGATATCACTGGGAGCTTTGACAGCCAGGAGGGATAGCAGAGGGAAAACAAGAAGCAAGGAAGAAGCGCGTGTGATTTCATATGACTCCTGTTAGTGTTTCAACTTTTTCTGAATCTGCTGTGACTCCAGTGACATTGCTGAAAGGAAGGTGAATCTTTTTTCATACGAGCTATTCCCGCTGTAAAATATATTTGGAGGGAATGAGTTTATAAAGCTATCTTTGAGATAATTGGCAAGGATACTCCACTCTCCCATGAAGGTTACGAGTGGGTTACAAGAGGGTCTTCACTTTAAACTCAGAGCAATGAGAAATTAATAGATCTTGCAGTGTCAGTCCCAAGGCAGAGGATCATGATAAACTGGAAACAGGCAGAGAGACTCTTTTTAAGTTATGAAGCGAGAGAAGAGAGACGTATCAAACTCCTGGGAGTTACACGAATTCAGACTGATACATCTGCCAAGGACAAGTGTGGTGATTGCCAATAAAAGGTCAGTGCAATTGGAGAGGACAAATATTGCCTTTCCTCAGAGAAGAGGAAGTGTGACATCTCCAGAGACCTTGCCTGTTGCTTCCCTGGAAGAGGGAGCTCTGCCCTGGGAAGTTGCACCATAATCAGCATGCACAAGTGCTGCCTTTTGAAGTGAGGGCTGCTGTGATACTGAGAATGATTCCCCTCTTTCCAGCCCTGATTATTTCCATACCTTAACCCTTTTTAGAGCCCCATTTTTTCTGCTCTGAGCACAAGAAAAAGTGACCATAACCTAGAAAATGGTTTGGACAAGAGGAAGAATTAGAAAAGGCTGTTCTGGAAGGTCATTACGTGGGTATTGGCTGTTGTATAGATGGAGCTGCTGGAGTGGAGAAAGAACTGGCTGTGATATTGATGAGAATGAGTGGTTAAATGAGAGCAGTTTGGGTTGCAAAATATAGACTGCCACTGAGATCAGCACTGGAATCGGTTTAATTAATTTATATGATCAATAACCTGGAAGGGTGAAGGCACAGACCAGCAATGCAATTTGTTCTTGGTAGAAAACAATCACAAAGGAGCCATCAAAAGGTGGGACGATGCTCTCAGCTTGGACTGGGACAAGGTGCATACAAAGTGCGCATGAAATGCTGGTAGGGACAGCAACCAGAGTTGGGATCTGTCTCAGTGATCTCACACAACCAGAGACAAATAATGAGCAAAGCTCAGCCCTCAAGCACAGCACTTGGATGCACGGAGCATGAAAGGCACATCGCCAGGGTGTGCCATAGGGACCTCAGACAAAGGGGGGAAAGATGGGCTGGTGTCAGCAGGGAAATGGGCCAATCCTGCAGCTATGCAGATTCGTTTTTTTTTCATATAGGGAAGAGTACAAATGACACATCAAAGGTAAAAAGAACTCACATTTAGCCATGTTTGCGTGGAGCAGAGGCTGAGCAGTGAGGATTAGCTGTCCCAGGATCTGCATCAGCAGCTGGGAGACTGACCTGTGAGAACAGGGATTCCCAAAAAATGTGATTGATAGGGCATGATGCTGGTGGAGGAGAAGGAGGAAGAACTGGGCTTTGTGCTCCTTCTTTGTGTCCAAGAACATCCAATTTCAGCCTTCAGGTGAGCAGGACACGGTGTAAGGTGAAAGCACCAGCATCACGGCTGTCTCTGGCTACACCATGGGAGCTGCAGAAGGGCCCTACAGAGAAGGGGTGTTGCTGGTTAGGCAGATTCCTCAAAAGACTTTGGATAAAACAAGTTTTCTCCTTTTTTTTTCCTGTTCCTCCTTACCCCCTGGAGGGAAAAGCCCATCTTTCCCCGACTCTGGAAGAGCCATATGCACATCTCTCCTGCCTGCACTCATGCATGAGTCCTGCAGGGCTGAAACCCACTCCAGAGCCATCTGAGCTCTGCAGCAATGGAACAGGGGATCTTACAAACACCTTCTCATTGATGGGGCTGGCAGAGAGGGGAACACACCTCAGCCATGGGCAGGGGACACTCATGAGGGTCCTGTTTCTGGAGCAAAGGAAAGGGAGAGAGCATACAGGAGTATAAGCACATGTCAGTCCTTGGGGAGACAGGCTGAGAATTCCTGTGTTAGCTGATCTGCAAACCTTGTCAGAGGCTTTCCATTCTCTTGGAGCAGAGAAAGAAAGAGACAGATGCTGAGATAATTACTACCCTGGCAGAGAACTTATTCTTGTATCCAGAAAGAGAATTACAGCCTCACAGCTGTTTTCAGGATAGAGTGAAAGCATTTTCTCCATGGTACATTGCAATGGCAATTAATTCTCTTGATAAGCTTAAACTAACCTTTATTTTAAAAAGGAAGATAACTTGTTGTGTGAAGCATCTTCTAATCTGGCATTTACCAAGGGCAATGGGATAATAATTTTAAAAGCAATTAAAGGTGCCCTTTTTTAAGCTTTCCAGTGCCTTTTTAAGGTGCTGCAGAGACTATGGCCCCTCTTGTTCAGGATGACTCAGTACTTCTCTTTCTATAGCACATTTCCAAATGTGCAAAACCCAGACTTTGGAACCAAACTTTGGTGCACAGACTCTCTAAAATAGCTAACAGTTTATCCTGAAAGTTTGATCAGAATTTTGCACCTTTTTTTTTTTTTTTTTTGCATAGCAGGCATGTGAAACCAGGAAAGTTCTTCTAAAATATTAGTTGGAAACCCTTTTTGAAGTGTTCCAGTCTTTCAGCAGATGGTGATAAAATGTTAAATTCTGAGAGCTGTCCCCCTGACCTCAGTGCTCTTTCCAGTTTTTATAGAAGACCTTTTCCCTAGATAACATTGCTAAAGTGCTTTGAAGAGAAAGAATGCCACATAAATGCTCAGCAGTGTTCTGTTATAGTAAATAATCCCTTTATCTGAATGGAATCAATATCTGGACTACTTTAAATAACACATTCTAGATTTTTAATCAACAGAACCTTTATAGTAATGCACATGTAATTATTGCCAAGAACATGGGAATATCTCATACTAAACTAAAATGGAGGAGGCAGCAACAAGCTGAGAGGTACAGTTCATGGAAAAACTATCAGCTTGGTCTTGCTGGTGCTTTGCTTATGAAGCATTAAGTCAGGATTTAGCATACAAATGTGACTAGCTCCAAAGTCAAAGCATGCATCCCCACAAGAGCACTGAGGTGGAGACCTTTGGGTCCAACACTATGCAGGTAGCTGTCACCCTGATTTTTTCAGCCTTCTGATGTTTTGAATTTCTGTACTAGAATTCTCATGCTTGTAACATAAACAAAGAATGATGTTTTGTAAATCATGCATTCCTTCCAGGGGGAAGGACAAATTGATGGACTTCTGGTTTGACCAGTGGGGTCAGAGAAGTGTTAACCTCGTCCCCCAATCCCTGATCAAACCCCAAAAGCTATAAAAACCCTGATCCCGAAATAAACTTTCTTCTTTCTTGTTTTCACAACTGGACAGTGTGAGTGTCCTTCTTTTTGTGTCCGTCAGACGACAGGTAGCAATACGTCTACATCTAGGAGTGGGGAGGAGGAAGGGAAGGGATCAGACAGGTTATCCCAGGAGCAACTGCTAGCTCTGAAAGCATTTTCTTTAAAAGTTTTCTTACTGTCATGTCTTTGACATGTAGCACACAGAGCAACATAATAAAATATTTCCAGTCGCTCCTAATTGTTTTGTGGGATGACCTGTCAAAGCATAATTAGATCATTCAATGCACTGTTGTTATGGGGAAGCTTTGTGATCTTTGAATGTCAAGCTGCCACGGAGATAACCTAACCTTTGAAACAGCAGTGTGTTAAAACCAGGAGTTATTTATTATTGGCAATGATCTTTACATGATGTTAGTGCAGAAGCACTGTAAGGGAAAGGCAGACCATAAACCCAAGGCTTAAAAATGACCATATGTAGTAATAATTACAAATGTGCAGCAAAATGGGATCTGATGATGTGGTCTCTGTACGAGTCAGCTGCACTGCAGAGAACTTCAGAAGCCCTTGTGACACATCATAGTGCACCCTGACCCATTTGTTTTAATATTTGATCTTTTGTACTGCTCCAGCATGATGCCTTGGTGCTTCAGATCTCCGAAAACTATACTACTGGTTTTCAGATGAATACGGGAAGTCTGGATAAGACTGCTTACCAGAGGGAACTAGGTTACAATATTGCTTTAGGCAGAGAGGCCTATGGGAAAAGAAGTGATTTTATATCAATTACACCTCCAAAAGTGTAAGGTGGGCCTGGGATGAATTGAGAAGAGAAAACAAATTGCATGCAAACAGAGATTTTAACAGCTAAAAATACCTAGGAGTCAAATCAGCCAGTGAAGGGGACATGGTGGGGGAGATTGATGTATACTTACGGAAGCACACACCAAGGACAGATCCCAGCCACACCATCCCATTTCCCAGATAATCTGCCTGTGTCCCTGTGCCTATACCACCTATCTGCCTTCCTCCAACACATTCACTGATGGTAATTCAAAGTACTCCTTAACCTTCTGTTTATAAATTAAATGAGACAACTCTCACAAACACCACGGGACAGTTTCTCAACACTCTGATCATCCTTGGCTCTCTCCTGCAACATTTTGCAAGTTTTCTCTGTACTTTCTGAAACGTGGGCACCCGAAATGAACACAGCACCCAGCAGCTGTGCACCAGTGCCAAACCCAGAGGTAATACAACCTCCCTACTCCTACTGCCTACTATACTTGGCCATATATCCAGGGAATCTTACTGGTCTTTCAGCTGCAGCCACAAGCGGGAACTCGTATGCATTTAGTTTTCCACAATCCCTTTCCTGGTTTTCTCCTTCCTGAGACAGCCTCCTCCTCCACAAGCCAGACCTACATTCCTTGTTTCTAAGTGCTTGACCTTGCATTTGCATGTCTTCAAATGCATATTTGCCTGCTTGTCCTTGGCTTAGTGAGCTACCCAGGTTGTCTATTTGTGATCCTCTCTTTGTTTACCACATTACCAATCTTCAAATCACTTGGGAACCTTATCAGTACTTTCAGAATATTTTTTTTTCTCCATACTGTAGATAAAAACATTACAAAAAAGCTTAGGAACAGGAGCCAATCTTTAGGAATAAGAAATTAGAGAAACAACTTTCATTTTTGGTATTGGCTGGTCACTCTTTAAACCATTTAATGTGTGCCCTAATGACTAAATATCATTCTTGATTGATACTTTGAATTTGCAAAATCATAAATGCTTACAAACCTCAACATATACTAGGTCAATACTATTGCTTTTATTGATCCCAGGAATAATCTAATGAGAAAACAAAATCATGTTAATGTTCTCACAGCCCTGCATTGAGTGATATGAATTATCTCACCTTCCTTCAGCACTTTATTCACCAGAATCTGCCCTTTCATTGCTTTCTGACTACAAATGTCAGCTCCAGTCTATGTCACTCACCTCCCCTGGACACTGGACAGACAAAGGCTTTTCTCCAGGCTCTTCAAATTGGCCCTGATTTTAAGATTAATCATTTCTGTTCAGCCTAATGAATCAGGACATTTTTGAGAAAATTGTGAAATACAGCTCCTTTTAGGACCCTCCATCAGAGTGAGATGTAACTTCCACACATCCCAGCTCCTCCAGTATAGTCTTACCCTGTGGTAACCAGGAGTGCCATATTGAAGATATCTGTGTAAAAATCTCTCTCCTAAGTTTGGATCAGCACAGTAACACCACAACAGCCTCTGGTGGCCCTTCCTACACTGCAAAATTAAGCAGCCAGTCATGCAATGGTCTCATGAAAGTTGCCCTGGTAGAGACCCTGCACCATCTCACTGCCTGCCTGTTTCTCACAGAACAGCCTTTGACCACTTCCTAGAAGAGAATTCCCTTAACATTTCATCAGTGATGGTTATTTGGCAGGAAATCAGTTCAACATTAATAGGATGAGTATCAGATGTAGGATTGTTATTATAATTGTCAAAATGGTTTTGCTAATTGACAGAGAATTTAGGACAAAGTTTTATCTTCCCTTCTATTGTGTGATCCCAAAGAAGTTAACAAAATGAAAAATGAAAGAGCACAGGTTTTTGTCAGAGCTTCCCAAATTTTCTCTTTTTTATGAAGGTAAGCCGTCATGCTGCATTTGGCTGGGCTAGTTAATTTTCTTCATAGTAGCTGGTATGGGGCTGTGTTTTGGATTTGTCCTGGAAGCAGTCTTGATAATACAGGCATGCCTTAGTTATTGCTGAACTGTGGGAATGTACAAGAAATTGGGAGGAGACGCAGCCAGGACTGTTGACCCAAGGGATATTCCATACTCTGAGATGTCATACTCAGCAATAAAACAAGGGCAAGGTCGCCAGAAAGATCGCCAGCCAATTGGTGAGCAATTGTTTTTATTTGCGTTACTTGTCTTTCCTGGTGTTTATTTCTCTCTCTTTGTTATTTTCCTTTTCACTACAATTTTTTTGCTATTATCATTACCATTATTATTAGCAGTATATTTAAATTATTAAACTGTTCTCATGTCAACCCCTTCCAATTCTCTCCCCACCATCCTGCTGGAGGGCTGAGAAAGCAGCTGTGTGGTGCTTAGCTGCCAGCTGGGGTTAAACCACGAGAGCCTCATTTTTAATAGGTACGGTCATTACCAGCCAGTTCAAAGGCTGTGGTGAATCCCTAACACTTAGAGCTCCTACTTCAAGAGATGTCTAGTAATTTCTTGGCCAAGCATGAAAAATCTGGTTTAATGCAAGACTCAGTGGAAGGACCCATCCTCTCCCTGAGATTTCCAGAGCAGACCAAACTATCAAGAGGGGTCTCATCAAAAGCCCAGGCATTTCTCACCCTTACACGCCTATTGAAAAGGGCTTCCAGACAGCTCATAGCAAGTCATGCTGTGTTCTCACATCTCTCATATGTTGCATAAAAACATGCAGGGCTCTAATAAAGAAGGGAAGTCAGCAAAGCAAACGCAGATACAACCAATATGGTCAGTGCTACGTTTCTCCTTTGTTCTGCGTAAGATGGCAGGTTTTATACACTCTGTATAGTTTACATTTACAGATGATCTCTCATTGGCACACAGAACAAGAAAGAATGCAAACACTTGTTGTTTAATAAACTGTTTAAGGTAGCTGCCGTGTCCACACCAATTACTATACTATAAAACCCTTTGACCCTTGTCACACCTTAAGTGAAAATATTAACTACGACACACTCTTGGCTCTAATTTTATCTGCGCCACAGAGGCCTTGATGCGAGGCCTTGGTCCAGCCTAGGGCCTGGACCCAGTCTGGGTGATTCAATCACAGCAAAATCTCCTACAGTTGCATTCCTTCTAAACTTCAGTTTGCACAGGGTCAGCGGTTTTGTTTGCCTCTTATGACACTTGAGTGTACGTGATGTATGAGATGATCAGCAGCTGGTGTTTCTCTTGCCCTTTGCACATGCAGCAACAAGGCTATGACTTTGTGCCATGTTTTTCATCCAGGAGGTTATTGATATTTATAGCAGTGATATAGCAGATCATTTGGACATGGAAAAGAGACAGGAAATCAATTAGCATCAATACATGTCTCCAGACTGTTAACTTGCTCATACAAATACAAACCACCTTCCCTCTTGACACCCTGTGGTGCTCAGGAGGGGAACAGACCCTGACCGTCCTCCAAAGGGGTTTGGAAATCAGGAGAAAAAACAGATGGGAACTTCTGGAAGAAAATAGCAATTCCTTTGCACACACTGAGGAGCGTGACGGCCTCACTAAGCACTAAACAGAACTAACAAAGCACCAGCAGAATAACAACAGCACAAAAACACTAAAACAGAGCCATAAAAGTGGCATTATCGATTCACGTGGCAAGCACAGCTTTTCTCCCTCCCTTCTGCTTGGTCGGGGTTGCACACAGTGGGCAAGACACAACACCACACCTGGCTCTTCCAAACCCACTGTAGCCACTGTCCTGTGCTGAGCCTCAGGCCCAGGAAAGGCAAAATTTCCTGTCGCCTGCAACCCAGAATTATGAGCTAAAACTCTTGTATGATGAAGGGGAGGGCTGAGAAGGTAATAGGATCTCTGCTACACAGCCACTGGGAGATGCTAAAGATCCCTGGATGCCTCTTGCTATCATGCTGCACATTGTAGGTATGACACGTGATCACCTTTGCTGCCATGGCATGGCAGTGCTTTACACCCAGACACTCCAAGAGGCTATTTGATAGGAAATATTCCAATCTGTGGGAGTATGGGGGTGATATATACTGCTTGGAGATAAATCTAGTCTTTCTAGAAGTTGTAAATCCCTGCAGCTAAGCTCAGGAGCTGAAAAAATCAAACCACCAAGGAGCTGACTCATATAATATGAAACCAGTTCCTTCTGAGTATCACTTGAGAGTGAAAATATTCTCACTGGAGCTAAGCATAGATGGAGGACCCTGGTCCATATGGGAGGAGGAAGGACAGCAGAGCAAGCAAACAACACCCCCATGCTATGACACCCATAGATGTCACTGGGCAGTGCCAGCACCCCATCCCAGCATCTCAAGGTGGAAGGAATATGGACAGTCTGAGCAGAGCATGGCCAAGGGCTCTCTTCTTTATGGGGGCACCCAGCAGGTGTTGAGATCAACCAACAGCTATGACAATTTGGGTGTCACCTTCCAGCCATGGGTTTTCACCTTAGAAAGTCACTCCCTGCTTCTCCAAGGTGCTTTCTTTTGTGAGCGAAACTCCTCCTCTTAGGTGAGGCACCTCATAGCCCCTGTGGGAAAGCCCATGATTACACATCCTCACTAAATCCCTCTTCACTTGGGAGTGAAGACAGAGCTCAGCAGGAGCCTTGGCAAGACACAGGCATGTGCTGCTCTGCTCTGAGCTGCTGGGCTTCCCCAGAGGAGAGATGAATCCATCCCACAGGAGCTGAGTCACACTGGAGACGTGTTCCCATCTGCTGATTCCTGCCTTGGCTCTTGCTCT
>VXBN01007303.1:391232-404793 GCA_013397395.1 Sinosuthora webbiana | reverse complement strand
TTCTGATTCTCTTCCCCATCCCAGTGATGGGGGAGTGAACAAACATTTGTGTGGGGCTGATTACTTGGTGGGTTTAAAGCATAAAAATAGCTCAAAACTAGACTATCTTCTACAAAGAGATTTTCAGTTCCAGATCTCTTTTAATAAGCTTGAAAAATACAGTGTGCAAAATACGGCACTAACACATTTCAGTCTTTTCGTTTGAGTTTGCTAGTCTCAGTTTTGTTACCAAGAGCTTGGCTATGAATGAAGGCCAGGAAATGGACTGATCCTGGTCTGCTCTTTCAGACACCTTTACACAAAGCCATTGTTAGCTGCAGGACCATTGTAGCTTGCCCAACCAAACTGCATAAAAGCAGATATAGCAGATATATGGGTTATTATTATCCACATGAACATGCTGTGGAGGTAGGCAAGATGCTCATAATATGCATGGTTGAACAGACTGTGCCAAAATATTTGGCCAAAGCATCTTCATTTTCTCCACAGCTTCACATAAAATACAATAACTGTCTGTAACTCAAAAGCCTGACATGACAAGGAAGGCTGAATCTGGGCCTTACTTCAATGTTCACAGTAAATATACAATAAAGTCATATCCATGATTATTCTTAGAATTTTTGGCTTAAAGATTCATAAACTAATGATTAGAAAATGATTAGTTTGTACTTTAGATTGTGATTCCTGTATGTCTTAATAATATTTGTGCTCAATTTCTCAGTGGGAAAATGTGGGAAATTGGTCTCAAAATACAACTCCATTATAAAGGGGACATCACTAGTCAGTGTAAAGTACATCAACACCAAGAGATACAACAAGCAGGGAGCCATGAAATAATGATTGTTGTTTATTTCTTTTAACTCCAAATCTTCTACTGATATGATGCTGCTTGACCTTAATCATATTAAGTCTAGCTCAAACTGCTTGCCTATTTGTCAGCTGGAAAGAGTGCCTGGTTGAAAACATCCCTTCAGAGGAAGTCCTTGAAAGGCAAAGCAGTCCAGGAAGGATGGATATTTTTCAAGAAGAGGATGTTAAAGTCATACAAGTGGGCCATCCCCACGTGCTGAAAGATAAGCTAGTGGAGAAGACTGGTCTGGCTGAAGGGAGATTTTAGGTTGAAACTCAGAAAAAAAAATAGTTCATGCCTTTGAAAGAAGAGGCAGAAAACAAAGTGGACTACAAGGATGTTGTGGGGATATGCAGGGAAGAACATTATAAGAGCCAAAATACAACTACTATAAAATACAAATATATAATCAGCTGCTGCTATAAAATACAATAAAAAATGTTTATATAAATACAAAAACAACAAAAGGGGAGATAAGAAGAATCTCCATCCTTTATTGGTTATGCAACAAAGGATGAGGAAAAGGCTGTTACTTAAGGCTTTCTTTAAGTGATTCAGTCATTAATAGTAATAACAGTTGTCCTCCTATTTACTATTAAAAAATATATTTATTCATATTGTTATTTTGTCATTTTGTTTTGTTTGTTTTTAAATTTAATACTTGATTTTACAAGTATTCATCATCAGTATGATGTTGAATATTTTATATTGGTATTCAAAAGCTTATACTGTTGCCCTAGGACATTGTTGTGGTGCAGCACTGTGCTCACCTCAGAAAACTACTGCGTCAGCTGTTGTAAAAGTCGACTCTTTTCTAAATGGCAGTAGTATAAATAGAATGTTAAACAACAGAATCATGCAAATTAACAAGGCTGGGGAAAGCTTACCGATATATCTAATCTAAACTTGCAAATCACAAATTTTAAAAATGTAAAACTAATTTATGAATTCACAATAGTTCCTTAAAGTATATTTTCTAGCATGCCAGGAGACATTCTTCCCATTTGTCCTTCAGTACAAAATTTCAACTGCTGTAAAGAAAAGAAACATTAAGGTATTTTTTGATCTGTAACAATGTTAAGAAAAATCTTTCCTGAATGAACAGTCCATATATCCTTGTCGGTCCATACAGCTGTTAATGCATGACATTAATTGTGGGGTTGCAAAATTTAGTTTTAAAACATATTATTAGAATAGTGTAAGTTTTAGTTTTCCCTAGATGGGCCCCTTGGTATTGGAATGCTTTCTTATCTCAAGTTGATAACGGTTCCTATGCCATCCCTGGGTTCTGCCTGGAGATGGTTTTTCATTGGCCCCTTCCCTAGATGATTTATATCTATCCTTTAGGAAGTAGCCTTTTTCTCCCTGTCTGTCACTGAATTTGTTATCTCTACAGTCCAGAAACCTCAAGGGTCTCTGTCCTGTGGTTGGCAGAAGTTTTGGGACCACTCCCCTATGTACCTGTGATTTGCCACTAGCTATGTAATGCAGTAGGTATTTATTGTATTAATTGTTTTATTGGCTCCTGGACTTATTTTCCTCCTCTCTTTTTTTTGTAATAGATAAAAAACCCCCATCGCCCAGGGTGAGGTGTCTCTCCTGGAGCATGGTCTGAAGAAGGGGTTCCCCTGTGTCCCCCAAATAAACCTTTGTTCCCTCCCAACTTTGGAGAGACCCCTCTTTCTTTCACACCACAGCCATGACAACCAAGAAGGAGGTGCTGCTGAGCCAAGGACCCACACACTGGCTCTGTTGAGACGTGCCGAGCACTGGGGAGCCCAGCCAAGGGTAGGCCGGGCTCAAAAGGGCACGCACTGCAACAATTAATGACAATACTATTTAATAAAGATAAACTATGGATCAAATAAGGGATAGTGTTACAGATAATTTATCCCCCTTCTTTGATTTATTAGTAAGTAATGTCAGCAGAAAAATATCAAGGAATATTCAGTGAAAAGAATGTTCATTGTCTATTTTTTTTTTTTTCAGTTATGGCATTAGTGTGTCACCTGTGAATATGAAGTTAGTAGTCATTGCCAGCATATACCTGGCGTGACACAAAAAGGAATTAAAGTGTTTGCTGAGTTTTCTCTGAGAGGACAATATCTGAGTAACTAGGAGACTCATTACAGACACAAATGCTGCTTTGCTTGACTCAGATCACATATTTGGATTTCTTAGGTCTTGGGAGAGAATCATAACAAATGAATATACAGTACTGTGAAATTATTTTTCTTCAGTCATATGTGCTGATTCAACAGTATTTCAATTTCTGTACAATATTTAAATAAATGGAAGTCTGTTTCAAGAAGTATGAGAGGGATTTTGAAGTTTAGTAAGTAGGTGATTTGGGATATCCTTGGTAACAGTGCTTCATAACATATTGAATAGGCTTCCTTCCTCTTATTCTTCCTGAAAGGAAAAATTTTACTTGTCTTAACCAATTATATCTGGAATATGACTGTAATTCTGAACAATGCATTATTTCTGTCTAATCCTGGTTGAAAACCTAATTCTCTGGAAGGGTTCCAACACAACACTTCACATTTGAACACTGATTAAAACTGATTACAGCTAGTTGCCTGTCGTTGATATCTATGAATCTTATTCTTAGACACATTGCATTTAGTACATAATGTTAGCCTGTGTCTCAGTTATCTAACCTAGGTGAGAGCACACCTAAGAGTTAAATGCCCCAGTCTTGAGACAATCTCATTTTTCTCTGGCATTATACACATTAGGTATTAGATAATAGAAGTGGAAACTCATATCTGGTTTTTTTTGGTTTGTGTTTTTCTGCTTGACATGTATCTTCTCAGGGTTTTCTTTTTTCCCTTTTCCCCCCTCTCTGTAAAGAATCCCATTGAAATTAGAGTTGAGTCTCCTTTTCTATAATTACTATTTTTTCTCTGTGGAAGAAGCTGTACTCTGAGGCAAGCCAAAATCCTGCTTGTCTAATCTTGGAGAAAATTCGAGCTCTGCAAACACGGCTGTTTCATTCTGTTTCCAATAGCTTGAGGCTTTCAGCCACACATCCTTTTCTCAGCCATTCCATTGACCTGCTCCGTATGCCCTAATATTCCCTGTTGGCAGTGTTTGCTATATTTGCAGGCATTTTATATCACCCAAATGCATAAAGAAGCTCAAGGGAATTGAACAATCATGTCCTGAGGGTTTACTGTATTTCTGTATATAAAGACAGCAGGATTTCTCCTAGGCGAAAAATATCACCCTGTCTTTATTATTCATCTTCTAGAATGAATTTGAAAAGTAAGTCTGCAGAAACTGAATGTTAGTACTTTGACTAAAATTCAGTTGAATGCTCATTATGTTGAAGCCAAAGAGTCTGAATAACTACAGGCAGAGAATTAAAGAATGTTCATAGGATGCTTAAGCTTAAATACATGCAAACATCCTTTGTGACTTAGGATCTATTTAAGGAGATTTTGCAATAATAACAAAAGTGTAAGTGTGTATTTTTACCAGTAAAGATTTACCTGCCCTGGTTTCTGATGAGACAACCACCCATTTAGGAAACAGCTCTTCATGGGACAAACTTAGGCATATGTTCTGTAGGACAATGAGCTCTCTGTTCTGAAATTCATAGCACCCTAAAATGAATGATGAATCCACCAATGAGTGTCTGGAATATTTTCATTTCTTACATCTTTAGTATTTCCTATGGCTGAAGATGATGTTATATCTAAAAAGAATATGACTTTACAGCAGACTCCAAAATATTCCTTTGGCAGCATCAATTGGCCTTGCATATGCTGAACTTGTGAGCATTTGTTCAAGGGCCTTCTTCTCAAATAAGGAACAAACCCCTCCAGCTGCAGGTCACTCAAAGCTAAAAAAAGATCCCAGAGACAAGGCAAGCCAGCAAGTTTATCAGTAGTTTAATTCCCCAAGAGGGCACCAGGGGCCATTACATGGCCATTAGCATAGCCAGCACTGGAGTCACAGACAGAACAGAGGCAGCCAAGCAGCCAGCCAAGAAATCAGCCAAGGGCTTTGCAACAGACACAGATGTTGCTGCTAAAAAATTTATTCTAGACCTTGGCATCTGAGTCCTTTATCTGTCAATTTTGTGTCCTGGATGAGGCCCCAGCTGTTAAGTTCGTTGATGAAATGAGAAGAAGGGAAAAAGCTGAGCTGCATTTAGATGACCAGCGATTTGATTCCATCTAAAATACTTCTCTTAAAGGGTTGATATCTCTTTTCATAGACATCTTCCAATCTTTTCCTGTAAAGTTTTCAAAAATTTTTTGCAAGTTAGTTACGGTGTTGCGTTTCTCACTGGATTCAGAAATAGTCAATGGCAACACAGGGGAAGGGTTGGTTTTATAGGGAACAGAACTCACAATGGAATGGGCATCATGCATTAATGGCCTATATATTTGGTTGTCTCTCAAATTATATGAGAATACTTTCACCTGCAAGTATGACAATAGGTTTGTTTTTTGTTTATTTGTTTGTTTCTTTTTGGTTTTGTTTTGTTTTTATTTTGTTTTGTTTTGGTTGTTTTTTTTTTAATTTTTGCCCTTCAAATATTCCACATTTGGATAAATAATCTAGTATCTGCAAGGAGATTGCCAGTTTTTTGAGTTTTCTCTGCTTTTCTTGTAATTTCCAAAGACCCTCTATTTTAGCTACAGTCAAGATCTGTTTGATTTGAAAGCTCTGGTATGTATTTTTGCCTTAGTTTTCTTTCCCTACAACATTTCAATCAGTGAACGCTCTTGTTTTCCTACCATATGCAATATCAATATTTTATTTGAAAAATACATTACATTGTTATTTTTTTACCAGATTATGAAAAAAGTAGCAATAACACATTTTCATTCTTTTAATTACTCTTAAATATTATCATATAATAATACAGACAAATAGCAACAGATATAATTGTATGTTATAATATATTATTATGGGACAACTCAGGCAAGACAAATTGTTTTTAGACAAAACATATTCATTTTTATCCACCTACACTACAGAAAAACAAAAAAAAAGTTCTGCTTAAAAATGTACTTGTTTATGAGCAGGCTATGGGTGTTTTCTCCTTTCTTCCACCAGCTTCTGTTTTGCAAAAATTAACAAGAATTTCCAGTTTAAATTATTTTTTTTTTTTTACTTTAACCCTAATTTTCTGGTAAAATCTGTCTTTTTTTTTTCATTTCCTAGCTGTGCTGTCAATACAGCTAGAGCAAATTTCTTCACTTTCATTAGCAAATAACTTAGTGCACTTTGACCCTTTTAAGGCTGTATCCAGCTGCTCTTTCTTATCTTTTAGAGATACACCCTGAGGGCTTGAGGCCAACTGCTCCATTCTGCTTAGGTTAATGTTCTCATAAAACCCTGCACTGTTTTGTCATTTAGTCTGCTCTTAATCAAAGTACTTGAGACTGTACTGGGTACCCAGAAAGTGTATGACAGAGTGTAACACAACAAACCTCTAGGCAGTTACAGTGATTTGAAAGAGGAAATTCAAGAGCAGACAGCAATTTCTCTTTGATATATGAGAGTAAACCCTTGATTTGGCTGATTAATGAAGATTAAATGACTGCACTCCTCTTCCTTTTAAAACAAGCAAGAGGCTAGTTATTATTACTCACCAAAACTCACAGGAACCTTTTCAGGTGAATGCCTTTGTCATCAGCCTGATATTTTTAGCAGAATCTTTTCCTTTCTTCCTTCCTCCCTCCCTTTCTTCCTCTCTCTGCCCCACACCATCCTTCATCGCCCCCTCCCTCTCCCATGACCCAAAGACTCTTAAACTGCTTTTGCACTATAACACAGTGCCAAAAAGGAGGAAAACAAAATCCCAAGAAATAATTTAGCTATTGAAACAATCTCCTAGAAAAGGCAATTTTGATTAGCTTAACTCAGAGTAAAGCAAAAACTGAATCGATGTAATCCACTTCCCAAACAGTTCTTCCAGCTGGTAGGCTATCATGTAAAAAATGAGAAATAGTATAATTACTGGTTGTGTTTTCTGAAGATAAATAATTTGTCAGTTGTTTTAAAAAACAATTGTACATAATTACTCTGGTTAGGGAATTTATGCCTGAAGTCAGTTACCAGGTCACTATTCTGAAACCTTGAGCAGATCACCAAGCCCAGAGGACTGTTTTCATTGAGGTTCTCTTTTTCTCACACTCAGTCCTAGTCTTCAGACATTCAGAGAGGAATTTACTAGGATGACAACTTCTTATAGGCCAGAATTTTATTGTTCCCCTCTCAAAGAGTCAGGGCACCTGAAGAAGAATGGGAAAAAAAAACAGATTCAGACACAGCTCAGCTGTGAATTGACCCACACCCAGAGATGCATCTGTCAACACTGTAAACATGAAGGACAAGCACAGAAACTTTATCTGCCTCCAAATTTCTCCAGAGGTAAATCAATCAATATTGGAGACCTGGATAAATAGGCTAGTGACCAGGAAAACACTAATGGATAAGAAACTGAATTTTCACTGCACCAGATTTGAATTTAGACCTTTCAGTTCCTGAGCAATTTGTCCGTGTGAGAAAGAGTAAATATGACAATGTGAATTAGTTGTGCTTCTTTGGAAAGAATAATGCTTGTCTCTTTAGAAAATTGTTCTGATTTCTTTTACTAATGTTTAATGCCAGAGAGCAGTAGTGGGAGAGTCAAAGTGACTCCTCAGCTCTGTGAGCAACACATTTACAGTGAGCATCTCTCCTATGAGAGTTTAACAGGAGAGGAAACAGATTTGATGAGAAGATTCTGAGATAAATTCTGCAGTACAGCTAGATACAAGGCATTGAGAAAAGGAAACATTTTTTAGAATTTCAACTATCAGAGACAAATAATTATTCTGTTCAAATAGAGAAATGTAGGCAAGACAGACAACTGTTTGGCAGTGTGAACGTCCATACACATACAAAAAGGATGGTGATGAATCAGTTTAAAGATTATTCAGATTTAAAAATTTCAAAGTTTTTAATTTCCTACCAAATTTACCCTTACCAAAGAAGGGTAAATATGCTGAAATGAAACCTCAAGCTATAAACCCCATCAAACAGATCAGGGACAAACCTAATTTACACCTGAATAAAGCATTTTAAAAAAATTCTGAAAACTTTAGTAAGTGATGCTGATGAGTCAGGAAATTGTATTGTCCTCCTTTAAGACTTCATACAATACACTTGAGTAAGTTCTTAGTTTTAAGAATGTGTATATTCCTACTCAGAAAATAGCTTAATGCTTGTCAACATTCCTTATTTAAGTCAATAACATGTTTGAGTGCTTCACTATAAGTCAAACTTCATTTGAATACACATATGGTATGAGCCAACAAATCCGTATACTGATATTAAGCCAGTGGAAATAACAGATTTTCAATTAAAAGCCATGCAGCTACAAAAAGCTGTGCTATTTTCATGTAGGTGTAGGAATATAGTCCCTTATAATCTGGAAGCTAATAGCTGCATACTTAATTTTGGTTTGAAATTGTGCCACACCTTGTGTTCAAACAATATCTCACGATCATTTTGGAAATATGACATTTGAAGGAAATAATTCTGAAATGAAATTTTCTCAGTGTATATCACAGAAGATTTTGACAAATAATTTATGTCAATTTTTTTCTTTTTTTTTTTTTTTTTAACAACATCCTCTAAGAAAATGTTTTTTATTCTCTCACCTCTATTATTTTGTAAATCCATTTTAATATAGAAGCAATTTATCCACATTTTGACATATTTGTTGAACTCTAACAGTGCCAAAATTTGTAAAATTCTTCACATTTTTAGAAGTGGTGAAGTCCAGCTGATGTGAGGGAGTGCAATTTCCATAAATTTAAGTTATTCTGTGTGGTTTTACTAGCTATTCAAAAGAAAAAGAGATTTAATACCCCTATTTAAGGCTCTTCTGACAAAAGCACATGAGGAATTACTAATTATTAAATAATATATATAATACCATGCAAATTGAAACCATGCATAAGTCAGAGCTGTTCACTGGATCCAGTTCAAACAGGTGAGTAAATGTAGTCTTGCAATATAACTAGATCTTTATTTTTTACCCTCTGTGTCATAGTTGTCCATCATTGAAATACATAAATATAAAGTAAGTAAGTATAAATATACTCTTCTACCATGCAAAGTAGCTGATTACATTCATGACTTAGAGGTGTTCATTAATTATGATGGGAAAATATTTAAGTATAAAAAGGAAGAAAAATGTTTGTATATATAGGTAGATCAAATGTATAAGCTAAATCTCTATTACCATTTCCCAGTCACTAGAAACCAGTTCTCTATAATGTTTAACTGCAAGGATAGTCCCTGGCATAGTTTTGCCTGGGCTAAGGGTGAGGGATTCAGCCTGGCTGGAAACCAGATGTAAACCAAAGTCTCCCCCTCCTCAACTCAAGAGGGGAGAAAAGTTGCAGTGAAAGACTTGTGGGTTGAGACAAGGGCAGGGAGAGATCACTCATCAATTACTGCCTTGCCATGAACTTCATCCTGGGCTTCAGGAATGTGTGATCCCTGCCACAGGAGACAGTGCTCCACAAATGTCTCCAACATGAATCTTTCCCACAGGCTGCAGTTCTTCACAAACTTCCCTGTGGTGCAGGCCTTTAGGAATAGGCTGTTCCAGCATGAGTCTCTGTGGGATCACAAGTCTTGCCAGTAAACCTGCTCCAGCATGGCCTTCTCCCACTGTGAGGCCCCAGGTTCTGCCAGGGGCATTCTCCACTAAGGGCTTCCCATGGGATCACAGGATCACAGACTCCCTCGAGCATCCACCTCCTCCAGTGCTGGGTGCTCCACAGGCTGCAGGTGGATCTCTTCACTTGGACCCCCACAGGCACAGGGGGACAGCCTCTTTCACCATGGGCTCACCCTGGGCTGCAGGGGAATCTTAGCTTCAGCAAGTGGATCACTTCCCCCTCCTCCTTGTCTACAGACCTGGGTGCCTGCATAGATGCTTCTCACATGAATTCTCACTCCTCTCTCAGGCTGTTGTTTGCTCTTTACACTGTAACTTTTCCTCCTTCTCAACTCTGATATCCCAAAGGTGCTACCACCGTCACTGATGGTCTCAGCCTTGGCCAGTGGTGGATCCATCTTGGCTCTGGCTGGCATTGGCTCTGTTGAACATGGAGAAATCTTCTGGCAGCTTCACACAGAAGCCACCCCTCTAGCCCCCCCGCCCACATCAAAACCTTCCCATACAAACCAAGAAACACTTTTCAGAATTACTTCCAAGTATGTTCTGGGAGATACCGTAGAAGAAGGAGGATTCTTAATTAGAATGTGGCCATGCTGTTTGGAGAGTAAGAGAATTTAATAACATGAATGCAAGCTGTTCTATGCCAGCTGGCCCCAACAGCAAAAAACAATCCTAGACATATTTAATTTACTAGCCTAAATGTAGCTTTTGTGCTCTTCCAAAGTGCTCATGCAGCAGTATGTTCTTTAGCAAAGGAGAATTAGCACCAACTTTTTACAGGGAAAAAACCCAAAATGTTTAATGACAACTGTATAATTTTGTAGAGCAAAGGAATATCAATATATCTTTCTATGAGCAAGATGATTCAACAACCATGAAAATGAATACTAAGTACAGATGTCCTAAGTGAAGACTAGGGTTTTCTTGAGATTTCAAAAGGATAATTGCATATTTATTGAAACAGTTCTTATTAATTTTTTTACAGGAAAATTTGTTCAATCATTTATTGTTAGTCTAATTAAAGTCTTAAACAGTCTAATTGAAACAGAAGAAACAGCTATTATTGGTCTAATTACAACAGGAGTAATAATAATAAATCATTGACACAAGGGGCTTCCTAATGTTAGCCAGTTTTTCCTGAGATTAGACTCATTCCTGGTGTACCTCTGAGTCACTGCACCTTCAGGTTCATTCCTCCCATAGTATAGGGATAGGTAAAGAGGAGTCATCATTTTCGTTAGGTTTTTGCCAGGAGGAATGACAGTCATTGTGGAAGTTTACCAATTTTGGTCCACTTGGGGCTCTTTTTATGAGGCTTTTTATCACAGTTTTCTTATCCATTCTTCTTGTTTGTTTTTTTTTTTTTTTTTTCTTGGTTTCCATCAAGAATTTATCTCTGCTGTACTTAGCTGTTATTTATAGCAGCACAATACTTTGCCAAAATAATATAAAGAGCTAATATTGTTGTTTGGGTTTTTGTCTTGTTTGTTTGGGGTTTGTTGTTGATGTTGTTGTTTCTGGTTTTGCTTTTTTTGGTCATAGTGTAGGATTTTCAGACCTTTATCATAGAGGATAATCTCATAGTTAAGCCAAGCCAAGTTGGGCAATAATCACCTTCTCCTAGATAATTTCTATAACAGTTAAAACTAGCAGTTCAGTCTCAGATATGCCAGACAAGTCCTAAGGGCCTTCTTTATCAGGTCAGTAATATGACTGCAGTAGGAATAACAACATCACATTTTCTAACCCCCAAAGTAGAAAAAAAAATGCCTTCTGCATACTTCGGGGGCAAGAGTTCAAACTGCAATGCCAAAGAGAAAAGTAAGAATCTTGTGGGCTTCAGGGAAAAAGAACAACATAAGAATATTTTTCTTTGATTTTTTATATTATAGTTCTTTCCTCAGTGTCTACAATGTAAAATGAATATGAAAATTTCATGCAAAAAATACAGCTCAAACACTCTGATCTTAAATGCGGGGAAATCAATAGCTAATTTTTCATTTATCTTCAAATGTTTTAAATGAAGAGCTGCACTAACAACAAATAAGAAACCAACATTGTTTGCTTGTGTGATTAACTCGGAGTCAAAAAATAAAATTGTATTTTGAAACCTCAGAATGATGAGCCTATGTGAATTAATAAGTCATGTGTGAGCATATACTTTCTTTCTCTTCATAATTCATTTTAAACTTTCTTGCTTCTAAACTCTTTTTCCATTTCCAGGACATCTGGTGCCTAAAAATCACAGCATAACAGCTCCAGACTTTCTCATTTTGTAATTAAAGAAAGCTTGGATTTTTAGGTCTTGCTGTGAAGATCACAGTGTGTGTATTTATGAGTCTGGCATATCCCTCTCACTTAATAGCCTGGTTGCAATTTTTTTTTTATCTTCTCATAAGCACTGAGCTGATAACTCACAGAATGTGATGCTGTGAAGGGACCTAGTTCCTTAAAAAGCTGACCTTGGAATCAGTTTTGAGGGACAGGATCTAAGACAGAGGGAAGACAGATTGTGAA
Organism: Sinosuthora webbiana; assembly: GCA_013397395.1. Lineage (NCBI taxonomy): Eukaryota > Metazoa > Chordata > Aves > Passeriformes > Sylviidae > Sinosuthora > Sinosuthora webbiana. The sequence continues at coordinate 392,722 of VXBN01007303.1, read as the reverse complement.
TCTCAGCAAGATACAGAACATGGATTATCCAAACAATCCACATTGGATCTAAAGTATAGACACCTGACTCAGATTTCCTTTATGGCCAATAGGGAGAATTTTACTTTTTTATACCAACATAAGATACTGTAGATACCAGCTTGTATGTATTATACTAACTTATATCCAAAGCCGATTGCAGGAATAATGACTGAGGAATTTATTTCTCTTTGTTGAATGTTAAGGTCCCCTAAAATTATTGACTGAGAGGGAGATGTTTTTTCTATAGATCTCCAGATTCCTGCTAGAATCTGGTGGCATTGCTGAATGATTTGAGTGACATAAACTGCATTACACGATAGTTTCCCAGATATTCCAGTGAATGTAACATGTTTTCTGGGCAGTTCAACCCAATTTTTCTGTTCCTCATGCCATTTTCTCTTTTGTAAAAGGTAAAACTACTTTTTACCTGTAAAACCAGAAGAAAAATTCAAGTTAATTTAGATATTTTCATTTCTTATCAATTACTCAAAAACTTTAAGTGATTCATGTTTTTCCTTCCACTCTATCTTTTAAATGTTCCTCTCAATTTATTAAAAAGAAGCCCCAGAACATAACTTACATCAATTCCTCCCACTAGAATGCTAGGACTAAAAAGATGTAGAAAAAAAAAAAAAAAAAAAAAAAAAAAAAAGAGTTTGAATTCCATTTTTCTTAACTTTTTTCATCTTTGTATAATCAAAATCCAAGAGGAACTCTAAAAAGCCAATTTAATTATATTCTTATTTTAAGAATTGGTAGTGTTTGCCATTAACATTCAAAGCTATCTTTGATTTGTCAAGGTTGTCAAAACAATGACAACAGTGACAGAATCTTCAATTTATCTTTCACAAAACTTTTTTAAGTACCCTCTGGAGATTTACAAATACATTTAGAAACAAAAGTAAGAAAGAATTTACCAAGAACCATTAATGTTAATTTTCTAAGTGAAACCTCTCAGCTCCTGTCAGTTACACCATGTAGATAAGTGTTCCAGATTTATAGATGGTGATCATGCTCATCCTGTAGATATGGGAAATGATGTAATAATATCTGTATGTGATCTGCTTCACTCTAGTAACAATCTCCAAGATGTAAATTCCTAGGAAACCTTTGCTACAAAGCCCCATTCATTGTCATAAACCACCACATTCAAAAGTAGGAACAATTCCTTGCACTTCACCCCAAATAAAGTTTCTTCAGCAGAACTACTTTTACATCATTACACAACAGCAAGAAAAGGTGCCCTGCTCCCTCCCTATGGTGTCAAAAAAGTAAATTTCCTGCAGGAAAATAATTTTTTAGCAATAAATTAATGTATTTTGAAGGGGATAGGCTGAGTTTTTCAAGACTTAGGTTTTTTTTATTTGTTGTTGTTTGGTAGATCAAGCCCAAATAATTCCGAATGTATTCAAATCAAGTTTAAATCCCCACCAGTTCCTTGTTTTCCTTATACATGTTGCATTTCCTCT
>VXBN01007303.1:373335-391215 GCA_013397395.1 Sinosuthora webbiana | reverse complement strand
TTTTTTTTTTTTTAATAAGTTGTTTTAATAAGACATGTCATGAATAACAGTTCGTAACACCCACCTAACAGACATCATCATTGCTGGCTTAACCATTTGTAAGGAATTAAAAGAACAGTTGCCTGTCTCAAACACTGTCAAGTCCACAGAAGGAACTGTGGTAAGATAAGCCAGAAGAGTGGGAAGTTGAAATAATCACAGAAGGGAGGACTCTGCAACAGGAGGGCACTAACTCTAGGCCTGGTGGAGATGTGATGCACCCAGACAAAAATTCCCACTGTGGCAAACCAGGAAAAGAAGAAACTGCTCATACACACACCAACCCAATTTTTGGGAATGGCATCTTTGACCCCTCTGCAGATACCCAGAACTTGGAGTGCATAAAGGTGTCACACCCCAGAAGAATGACTCCAGAACCTCCACCACCAAACAGCCCAAGATGAAGAAGGACCAATGGGACCAATTGCATCCATGAGTGATGATAAATAAAACCCAAGTTACTGACTTCAGCATGTGGTCTCATTTGCAGCTTATTACAGACAGGTATCTCTCAGTAGTTAGATCACAGTGCCATTATTGCAGTAATGGCCTTAAACTGCTTCAAAGCATCAGGAAATAAAAATAAAATTGTAAAACACTTTTTTTTTTTTTTTTTTTTTTTTTTGACACATAGAGTATTTTGGAGGGCTAGGGACTACAAAAAGTAAGTCATACCCAGGCTTTTCAAATCTTCTTGACAATATTAATGCAAATACCTGAGAGTTTTGTGCCATGTAGTGTCTCCCTCTATCATATTGCTAAGTAAGAGGAGAAATACAATGTATTTCTAGCTGATTTTGATATTTTCAGTATTTCTCTCTACCAGCATGATTTACTTGTCCTCAACATCACTTTTCTATCTATCTAAATATATTTTTTTCTTACTCTATAATCATTAAGGTGTAGGAAATAAACATTTTTAAGGGATTTGAGGAAAGTCAGTCCTCTGTAATTCTCAAAATTTACCAAGAATACAGCTGATTTTAATCCCGTTTGTTTTTGTGGGATTTTCAATCTAATGCAGTTACAGAAACTGCTACTTTTTAATTATATTCAAAATGCATATGTGAGACAGGGAATCCAACAGCAACATTGGCACCAAAGTAGTGTAAACTATTTCCTCTGAGTCTTGTGAGAGAACTCCTGTTCAGAATTAGGTATTAAACCTGAGGGGCTTTGTGGAATTGCAAGACATTTCATAAAGCAATTACAGCAGTATAAGGAATCTTTTTTTGTAACCAAAGCAAATTTCATTATCCTACACTTCCATTACTGTTGTGGCAAAAATTCTTTTCACTTATTTTAAATTCCTCATAGGATTTAACCTCTTCCCTTATAGAAACAAATTGTCCCCTGAGCATGAAAAAAGGCTAGAAAACAGAATTAAACCAGACATCTGACTTTATGCAACAGAAGATAGATGAAATAAATGGTATTAAAAATGATTTAAGAATATAGTGTAGATTTTATAGTAAATGTAGAGATACTGAGAATAATCAGTCATTAATTCTGAGCTGTCATCATTCAAATTACTGATCACTATGATATCACTAGTAAGATGAAGAAAGGTATACAATGGCTTATATGTAGGTGGGGAAATGGCAAAAATAGTATGTTTTAAAAGGAAAAAAGAAGAAATATGTGGTTGTAGTTTTCAACAGTTCTAGAGTAATTTGTAGAATCATAGAATCATACAGGTTGGAAAAGACTTTCAAGATCCTTGAGTCCAACATTTTGAGCCTGTTGGCTTGTAGATGTGGTACGTGGAGATGTGGCTTACCGGTGGGTTTGGATAGTGTCAGGTTTGTGGTTAGACTTAATGATGTCAAAGATCTTTTCCAACATATATGGTTCTATGATTGCAAACCCAAACAAGGTTTAATCCCATCATTCATCTTACATCACTCCCAGAAGTGTCCAAGGCTAGGATGGAGGGGCTTTAGGAAATCATGTCTAGTGAAAGATGACCCTTCATTTAGCATGGAGGTTGGTATTAGAGGATCTTTAAGACCCCTTCTAACCCAAACCAATCTATGATTCTGTGATCACATTCATTCATCAATATATGAATATTGGGAAAGTTATAACAAATTTGAGGAAGGTGATAATGTATAGATATTTCTAAATCACAAGATGCTACTTTTCTGATTGACCTTTTGTCGATGAGCATTCTTTGTTATCTCCTCCTCCTTGTTGAAGGAGAATGGACTATAATAAACATGCAGTAGAAACAGAAGAATGACCTGGAGATATTTTACATGTGTAGCTATTAGGGAATTATGAGTTTGAAGGCAGAGCACTGATGAATGCTGAAGCAATGAGATGAATGATCATAAATGACCATATAGGTGTGTTGAATTCTCCTCAACATTAAAGTTTAATGCAGTAATTTAAATCTTGGTTAAGGTTGCTAAGCCTGTACACATATCCTGGTTTCTGACTGGGGAATGGGGAGAGGAAAGTGAAATTACTTACCACCTACTACAGTTTTTACTGTGTTTAAGGTAAGCAAAATAATTGTATTAGATAAATCTTAAGGCACTTGGGAAGAGAAACTTTAAAGGGAGGATCAAAATAAATGTAGTACAAAACGCATAAAAAAATCTTGACAGCTGAGGATGCCAAGATGACAATTAGTATCATCTTCTCTTTGCTTGTATATTCTACTTTGTTCCAGGAAACTTTTAAAGACAGTAAACAGACACAGGCTACTTTAGTGTTATTGCTTCCAAATATCATCCAGCAATGCTTCTGGGCATTGGAAAAAACATAAAAATGCATGAGTTTGTGGGAAGACAAAGCTCCATGGAATGTTTCTGAAATTATTGCAAAGAAATTATAATTTTCAATTTTATTGCTCCTTGACTGACCTAGCTGGAAAGTTCAAACAAAATGTAACAGTAACCTCCAATTGAAGTAGAAGGGGAATGTCAGTCATCTATCAAAAAAAAATCAAAAAGGAAAAACAGAACTCTAGGGAATATGTATGCCAATAGTTCAGACAGTAATATTTGATTTAGTAAGTGCAGGAAGATATCTTACAGCATATAGCAAACAGAGATGTTATATGGTGCACTCAAAGCCTTGGAAAGTCAACATGTACCATACGACTGTCATTTTTCCTGTTCATACAAGAGACAAACAAAACTACTATCTGCCTACTTATCCATACACATTTCTGTAATTTAAAGGGGAATTTTTCTCTTTTCTTCTGATTCCTTGCATGTGTTTCTTTTGTTGATTTTCTTTTTTAATAACATGCAACTTATAGCCTGAAAGATGACAAAATACAACAGATGATTTTTATTGCTGACTTCTGGGTCATTTTTACATGAAACCCTACTTTATCACTAAAAAAACAGCAAATACAGTGTTACATCTCTATTCCCTCAGCTTTTCCCTACCGAGACTTCTTATAAAATGACATATAAAGGCTTCTATACACAGAACTGCATTCAATATATAAAAATTCAGTAAGTTTTATTGAATCTTCAAATCTGAAAGAACAATGCTATATATATCTGTAAGACTGAGTTACAATTTTTAAATGCACTCTTATCTTCCATTTTTACTTTAATCTTGAAACAGCTGACTATTTCTCATTACACTGAATGTATTCTCCTGCTACCAGAGAGGCCTGTGATTACAAGGTATATATCACTGTATAGGAATCTTGACAGTTTGCTTTAGTCTGCAAAACCCCTCACTTCAAGATATTACCTAATTTGAAACACTACCTAATTTGAGATATTTCAGTAATAACAAAACACTTCTCCTGAAGTCTTTTGCATTATTTGTTTTCTATTCTTTCAGTAATGAATCCTGTGAATCCTGGGTTTTCAGGAGGATTTTTTGGAGGTTGTTTTGTTTGTTTTGTTAATTTGTTTGGGGTTTTGTTGTTTTTGTTGTTGTTTTATTATTATGTTTTGGTTTTCTTTTCTGAAGCCTGTTAATTTATTCAGTTATTTAAAATAAATACCAATTTTAGCCCTTTTTTTTTTGTACATGCGTTCTGATACCTGTTTTTGAATGTGACAAATATTTTATTTCAGAAGATTTGGCTCACCAAACTTTATGTCAAAGAACTTGCCCTAAAATTCAATAGGATTTTTTTTAATGGATAGAACATTAAAGTTGCCATAAGAACACATAAAGTCTTTATTTTTTTCTTTTTTATTTTCTTAGAAAAAGTTTACACATGTTTTTGTGGCCAAGTCTTTAATTTTTTTCTATTTTATATGTACACCCAAATCTTTAGATTAGTCTTGATGTTCTGTGGGTGAACGGACTATTATCAGGATTAAGACATGTCAAACAATCTGATGGAGAACAGGTGAGAGAATTATTTTGACTGTTTTTGAGTATTTATGTATGTGCTGCACTTTTAACCTTCTGCCTCTGCCAGCTGAAGAGGAGGAGGGGACATGTCCATCTGTGCCTGTGTCTGCTGTGAGTCCAAATGTGGGGCCTGCTGGGGACAGAACCTTGTCTGAGGCTGTGTGACACATCGTGTGTGTGTGTGTGTGTGTGTGTGTCTCTTTGTGTGGTTTGTGTGTGTATGTCTGCAGGCTGACACATGTACGAGCGTGCCTCTGTGTGTGTGTGCCAGGCTGGGCTCCAGTAGCATGCCAGAACGGATTCCAGGATGGAGCAACCAGAGAAGGTGGCTGCTCTTGAAACCCCTTAACTATCTCCTCAAATTCATTTCTGAATTTTCTAAATGAAAACTCTAGAAAAAGAGGAAAGCTATTTGATGTATTGTAAATTCAAACAGAATCAGGAATATTTCAAATATAAAGGAAAATAATGATTGAGAGAAAGATCTGGCATGCTTCATCGCCTAGCTTAAGCTTGAACTTGAGGTTTAGTAAATTGGATCAAGAATATACCAAGATTAAACACACCTGTTTTTAGCTGTTGAAAATTACAGTGCTGCAGTCTCACCATTGACATCCCTTCTAAAAGTCTGCAAGAAGCATTAGATTTTAAAAATAGAAATAAGTTAAATCTTCAGATGTCTGCACACAACCAATCAACCACAATTCTTTCTGCAGTCAATATACCACCAGTGAACAATTTACCCTATTTTAAGGAAGGCATCTAATTTAGGTAGAATGAAGGGCCCTCTGAGATGCCTATTTCTCTCCAGACAATACAGAAAATGAGAAGAAAACAGAGTAAGTTAGATATCCAAGCAGCCACCTAAGCTGTAATACAATCTAGTTGCATAAGGCAAATTGGCTCCTACCTTCAAGTTTTATTCCTTTTAGATTTCTGTAAGTAGAAGAAACACAAAGAATATTAATATATCCCCAAAGCCTCATCCAGTCACAATATTTTTAGCAAGTTTCTAACCTAACATTTAATTTACTGCTAGTTCTAGCAGAACTGTGACGCTGTGAGAATATCACAGCCTGAGTGGGAAATTGCCATGCATTTTGAAGACATTGATTACGCCTTAAACTATCACCTACTTTGGTATCCTCTTTTGCTATGGTTGCTCTTTAGTTTTCTAACAGTAATTAATTCCAGTTTAATTACACAAACAAGGAAGAAAACAAATAAATCATTTTGGCATGAAAAGGTAAAAAACCCAATCAACAAGCAAACACCCTCTCCCCCTGCCATGACTCAGGGATGTAAGGAAAAAATTAAATATTAAAATTCTCATTAAAAGAATAAAACAACATATTATGAATGTATTTCCATCAGGGAACTAGGAAAAGCTGCCACCAGAATGAAATATTGTCACTTGTTCATGATTTCCTGTTCTTCTCCAAATGGTGTATAATATATTCAGTTCTCAAGCAGAAAACATGGAGTGTATGACAATGTTCTATTAAATTGCTCTTTTTCTTCATTGCACAAAATGCTTCATAATTGTACTTATTTGCTTAAAGTCCTAATATTCGTGTACAAGTTGCTTATCACTGTAGCTTAATATGAGATTTGTATGTTTTTAATAAAAATAAATCTGTTGTATGCCAGATTAATTTATTGTGAAAAATAAAGTTTTCTTATCACTGACTTAATTAATGCTTGCTATTGCTATAGTTCTCTCATTATAAGGACTATTGGTTCTGGTGGCAAATATAAGGAAGAGTTGAAAGCAGTTATTATCAAATGTTCAAATTTCTCCTTTTTTCTACCATGTTTTGGTAATCACACATTAAGTAATCCCATAGTGTCCTAGGTAAAAATATAAAACACAATTTATGTTTGTGTTGTTTTATTTTTCTTCAAAAACAAGACGTGCATATTCTTTTTGGATAGTTAGAGAATACTTTTCTGTTAAAAGAATGCTCCTCACAAAAGGTTTTGACAAGCTCTACTTAATAGTGTATCAGAAAATGGCCTTAATTCCAGAAGAGAATAAAATATTAGAGCCAAAAAGAGATTTGCACAATAAAGAAACATAAGAATATAGAGCAGCTAACCAAAAATCAGGCCGGCTTATTTCTTGTGTCACTATCCTAGCATAGCTTTGTGACAATCAGAATATGTACCATCCATGAGTGATGTCCTGACCTGAGAAAGACTTAATATATTAGTTCTTGGACAAGTCAGTAAGAGAAGAGACAGGAACAAAGATCTGTGTTTTTCTACCAGGTTCCCCTTCTCCTTTTCTACAGAGGTTAGTATTAATTATAGAATGATGGAATCATTTAGGTTGCAAGAAACCTTTAAGGCCATTGAGTCTGACCACAAACCTATCACTGCCAAGTCCATAGCGAAACCTTGCCAGTAAGCATGATTTAACTACACATCTTTTAATGCCTTCAGAGATTCTGATTTGACTGCTTCCCTGGGCAGCCTATTCCAACCTTGACAAGCTTTTTGGAGAAGAAAAAATTCCTAAACCTCTTTTACTCCAGACTAAAGAAGAACAGCTCTCTCAGCTGCTCCTCATAAGACCTGTGTGTTAGACCCTTCATCAGTTTTATTGTCCTTCTCTGGACACACTTCAGCACCTCAATGTCTTTCTTGTAGTGTGGGGGCTCAAAACAGAATACAAGATTTGAGGTGTGGCCTCACCAGTGCATCAGGACCTGGAACTTGCCTTATTGAATCTTACACCATTGGGCTCAGCATTTCGATCCAGCCTGTCCACCTTTCTTTACTGCAAGGGTGACTGAGCACTGGCACAAGCTGCCCATGGATGATGTAGAGCGTCCCTCCTTAGATGTATTCAAAAGCCATCTAGGCACAGTTCTGGGGAACTGGCTCCAGGTGACTCCACCTAAGAATGGTTTTGCAGCAGACAATCTCCAGAGACTCCTTCAAACCTCCTTTATTCTGAGATAGTGATGTGTAGATCTATCCGCACAAACATTCAAGTGTTTTAAGTTAGGTAATATGTGAAGTCAGATGCTGTGAAACCATTTTTACTGAATATGTTGTTTTTCCATAAAATTGCATTCTGTGTCATACTATGGTAGAGATTCAGGTGATTATTTAGGTAAGATCAAATTCTGTGTCATTGTGACTATCACCTCAATAAAAATAATATATTTAACAATTACATACTTCTTAAGAAGTGAATGTGTACAACACATATAGTGAAATGAAGGAAAACTTAAACAGAAATATTAAATCCAGTATGATATGAGGTAACACCATACAATTTTTTATGGACTATGGACTCTGAGGATGGTTAGTGTAATTCCATATTGGTCCAGTTGAAGTGAGCCATATTTAATAGGGTTCAGTTTATAGAAACCATGGATTCCACAGGATTGGAATAGAGCAATATTAAATCCAGTATGATAAGAGATAGTGATAGTGAAGACAGTGATAACAGATCCTTCTGAAGAAAGAGACGAAGACCAAGACTTGCAAGAAGTGGAGTAGTCAGTAACTGAAGAGTTATGTGTCAAACCACAGTGAAAATAAATTTTTAAAAATAGTGATTTTATATATTTAATAGCACATGGTGTGGTTCTGCACAGGGCCAGCAGTTTGACTCAATGGTCCTGATGGGTCCCTTTCAACTTGGCATATTTCATGATTTTATGGCAATATAAGAATAAGACACAGTCCATAGATATTTCAGAGATAATGAAGTAGGAGTATCTTTTTCTGTATAGCACAGTAATATTGAGATTTCTTTCCAGAAAAGAAAAAGATATTACATGATTACCCTGACACATTAGTGAGCAAGCTGAAGCAGTTTCACACATAAAATAAGTGAATTTACAAGGAAACATGAAACATTACAGCAGATTGCTAAATGATAGATAATTGATAAAACCACTGATTGATATGTTGAATATCTATTTTGGCAGTAAAGAAAAACAAACATTACAATGCACAGACAGAATCCCAAACCTGTCAGAGTTCAAAGAGCATTTGGGCAATTCTCTTAGTCATAGAATTTACTTTTAAGTAGTCCTGAAAGGAGCAGGGAGTTGGACTCAATATTTATGGTTCCCTTCCAACTTGATATACTCCAGGATTCTATGATTCTAATTTAATTAAAGCATCTTTCATCTCACCATCAGCAATATTTGATTTCTCTGGTCTTATTTTTTGAAATAGGCAAGAAAGTCCCTTACACAGTGGATTTAAACCACTATATATATAGTTACTGTTGCCTCTCTCTAGAGTGGGAGAAACCAGGAATCTGAATGTATGAATTAAATAAAGTGATACTTGGATGCATTTTTATACATAAAAATATTTTTAATGGCTGAGTGAATTACTTCAGACCTTTATATGCAAATTATTATACTATTAGTTTTGCTTAGACATTTCAGTGTAACTTTTAAAACCCCAAACATTTAGGAGTCTAATACTTTACAATGCAGAAAGTGTCTTAACATAGAATATAGCAAAAGGATAGTAATCTTAAAGCTAGCTCTGGGGAAAGCTAGCTTTTCTATTTCTTCTGTTGTAGTCTAAAATTATTCACATGTTTAGTTTGAAACTCTTAGGAGTTTGCCTAGCCCATAGCCCAGTAGATGCAAGGTTACTTTGACTCTGTTTTTACAGGTGTCACCAAAAACAAGGCAGAGCCTATGTTCCTGGTAGATGTGTCCATACCCATAGGCATAGTGGACATACACTTCTGGCCACACGCAGGCAGAAGACACTACCTTACAAGCACCCACACAATTACCAACAGCACTCACACAGATATGAATGGCACTGATGGCTCTGTCCTGTTCCTTGTCTCTAGCTGATCAGGAGTGAAATCTAATAGTGGAACTTAGGTAAGCATCTATAAGCAAAACATGAATTGCACCAGTAACTGGCCAGTAGCTAGCCTCAGACTCCCAGCCTCGCCAGCCACTGACACCTGCATGTGCTCTTCAATTTAAGGTACTCATATCTGTTCTCGTTTCCTGCAGAACCACAGAATGGCATATCTACCAGCTGCTCCAGATCTACAGTGCCCCAAATAGCCAATTCTCATCTCTACATTTCTTGGTTTAGATGCACAGTCACTACAGTAGCTGACTATCAGACTCCTGTTTCTCTAGTGTCTGGACCCAAAACAGTGGTATCACCATTGATAGCTTCTCATCCCTGCTACTTAACCTGTAACTCTGGCTTACAGTTTACAAGTGCTACACACACTAAATACAGAGTGCATCTTCACTTAGGAAACCCTATCAGATGATGACAGATATTTACGTGCTTCTATAGAAGGGCAAGGCCTGTTGCAGCCTCTGTCACATGTGCCAGACCTATTATATAAATGTCTTAAATACTCTAAAATATTGCAATGCGTAGACAACCGAATCCCACAAAAACTCTACAATGACTGTTTCGGGTGTGGGGTCCCATTATAGTTACTGAAGTAACAACATGCAATGTTGACTAGAAATATTAATTTTAACCTTAGTTATCTTCATTCATTGAGTTGATTTGTTATCCAACTCCATTATCTAAGATGATTAGGAGCTTCATTTAATAACAGGTGAATCAGTGACTGTAGACTGTGAAGGGTACCCTAAATCTATGCAACTTAATGTGTTCACTAGAGTTTAGCCCTACATCCTAATTGTTAATTATAGGATATGTAGTTCACATATAGATACCTACACTTGGACCTTTTTTTCTGTTTCTTTTCTTTTTCTGTTTATCTTTCAGAATAGAATTCTAGCCACAAAGCCAATCAGCCTCCTGCCTCCATCTTTCACAAAATCCATTCAGCATTGTGTGCATAGCATCACCTGATACTCATCAATTGGTAAATCAGCAGATCACATCTTTTACATGTCCTGTTGCTAATGGCATCTAGAGTTAGAAGAAAATTGTCCACTTAAAAAAAGCTTATAAGTGTATCTTGCAGTAACACATGATACATTAGAGCTTGTATCCAGACCACAGGTAAAAAAATTTATTTAGGTACCTAATAATTCAGTGCTCTTCCAAGTTGCTCCAACCTGATCCTTGTCATTTACTTAAGGTCACATCTGACCTAGCACAAACAGTACCAGATAATGCATTATACTTATTTTCAGTATATATAAACAGACCTTAAAAGTGGAGTTCACAGGCAGAGGTTAGATCTCTGCCTCAAAAACAGAGTGAAAGCAGCAGATTTTGACAGTGCCATCCTGCTTACACAGCTTAAAGTGGAGGCCTAAATATCCTCCATGCACTATCTAGCTATTTCCTTACCTCTTCTTTAAAAACTAATCTGCTTTATGCATTTCTATACTTCAGGGTTCCCTGTAAACCTTCACATTTTTCCTCATTATTCTGAAGTGACAGTGTCTTCCACCTTTTTGTCTGCAGTAAATATTCAGTAAATGTTCTCCTAATTTTTGGAGTTGTATTAGTCATTAAATTATGCTTCCCAAGACCAGACTATAGTTGTTCTCCTGCCTGGTCCCTCATCTTGTAATACTCCATTTCCTTACCATCCTAAAAATCTTTTGATTTTGGTCCTCTTTATCCGATGCATTCAATACGTGATTCTGGCACACTGAGTCAAGCTTGTCTTGGCTTTGACTAAGTCCTGAATACCTCACTAAAATGGAAACTGTTTTTCTGTGTGCAGATACAATTTCTGGACCACAGTTAATTTCTTTCAATTTCCTCTTCTTTTGTCTTCCTCACCTAGTAGAGGTTTCATTTAGTTTACTAAGGAACAAAATTTATTACTTATTGCATGCTTCTTTTATAGAGGCAGAGAAACCATAATAGAATGAGAGACAGTGGCTCTAATTATTCTAGTTAAGATTTTCTGTATTTCAACATAACTAATATCTATGCAGATAAATGTATTTTAGCTGCCAAACCTACTACTTGTGTAAGTATGTCCTACACATGAGGTTATCTACAGTTTGTACTATGAGGTGTACATCTACAAAGGGTTTTTTTCTTTATTTTTTCTTGTATCTATGCAGGGGGGGTTTGTTTGTTTTATTTTGTTTTGCTTTGTTTTGTTTTTAATGAAAATAATTGACATTCTAGATGGTTGCTAACAGATGTCTTCTTCTTTAGTCTGTGCTTCCATATCATGAATTTCAGTAGTTCATATCATGTTAAGGGAAATAGAGAACAAAGATGTACAAGTAACTTCAAACTAAAGAATACCCTAAAAATAATAAAATGCCCCAAAATCCATCCATATGATCTCCCTCTTGGCTGTACTTTACTTTATTATTTCTCTTGTTATGTTTAGACCAGATTGGTCGTTTATTTTTAATTTAATCCCCTGACATCATTGACAACATGCAGACACACAGAATTTTGGAAAGTGAAGCTACTCAGGCTTCTCAATCCCTGATCCAAAAGCTATTTTTACCAATGGTAAGATTTTCAATTATTTCAATAGATTTCCAACTATTTCAACATTCATTAGATCAAACACTCTTTTTGGGTTTAGGAAACTAAATTTAGTCATCATTTATCCTCAGAAAAAATGCCTTATTAAGAATGGAAAAAGACATTAGTCAGTTTTATGTCTGTTGACCTTCAGGCAGTAATAAAAAACAAACAAACAAACAAACAAACAAACAAACACTTTTCAGAAGTGAAACTGTAAAATCCAAGTATCATGAACTTTTTGAGGGGAGTGGGTGGTTACAGAGATATACATCAGAGCTTTGACATTCATTCAAGGTCAAAATAATAAAAAAGAAAAATATAATTATAATGCCTGCACGTAGGTGGACAGAGAATTATCTCTTTGTACATAAACGGAAAACAGGTTTTCAGAATATCAATCTTTGTGCATGTTTAGATGGTTTAATGAATTATGAGGATAATACAACAGAAGAAAATACCAATACATTACTTTTTCCTGATATATATCAATATCAGAAGATATAATTATTTTTGAAAGTGTCTGTATATAAAGAAATTGTTCAGTCCTTCAGAATCTCACTATGGACTTGATAAATCGTTCCAGTTATAAATCACAGTCTTCATCAATGTCAAAAGACAGAAAGCTGAGAAACACCAGTTTGTTTTTTCTTTTTTTTCTTGCACAGTGTGTTTGATTTCTGTTTAAGCTTAATATATTCAGATCTACCTGGTTTATCTTAAATACCCAGTTCTAGCAGAGTCATTGTATTCAGTAAGTTATTTATAGGACTACTAAATAAACCAAGACAAAAATTCCAGAGTAAATTACTTTGTTCTTCATTCTTTTTTCATACTTAGATTAATTTGTCTGTTAATGTAGGTAGTTTTTTACCACTTACTGTATGGGTAAATGAGAGTGAGTACTTCGTATTTAGAGGCTTTAATTGTATATAGCTAAAGTTAAGAGAAATAAACTCAACCTTGAGTTTTGCTATTCTGCTATCTAGATGAAGATTAATCTATTATAGTTGTTTTCAACATTTCAAATTTACGCTGCACACCAACTAAGGCATACCAAGCAGGTTAACACACTGAATGCATATTTTCACCTTGTTATCCAGTTGCTGAGGTTTTCAACTAAAGGTGGTGAGCAAAGGAATCTCTGTGCTGCCCCAGGCCCATAAGAACACCTCAAACTACAAGCAGAGCAACACTCTATGACAACGTCATGCAGTTCTTAAACCTACTAAAATAGCAACCACAGAAAATTTAAAATAATTTAATATTTCCTATACTGCGAGAACTTATCTTTTTAAAATTGTAGAAACAGAAGGTTAAGGGGAGATCTTGCAACTGCCTGGAGCTACTTTTTTTGAGAAGACTAGAAGAATAGTGAAGAATTAGCCAAATTGTTCTCAGAGGAGCACCATGGGAGCAGCAGTAGACAAAAGGCTGAACACAGAAATTCCTGAACTGAGGATTTTAATTTTTTTTTTAAACTTATAATTATTGTTTTTGGTAATTTTAATTATTTTAAAATTATTTTAAAATGCTTTTACTAAAAGTATGTGATATAGTGGAACAGGTTGCTCAGAGAGTTTGTGGGATCTTCATTCCTGCAGCTTTTCCAAATCTAGCTGACCAAGTTGCTGAGCAACCTCATATAACTGGATGTCTTCCAACCCAAATTATTCTATGATTATATATACAAATAAAGAAATACACACACAAAGATATTAATCACATATATATATATTAATATATGAGAGATTTTATAGGAGCTGGTGTGTCTGAGGATATCCTCTGTCATAAGGATGTCTGAGTCTCTTGAATTGTTAATTGCACTTCTATCACTCTCTCAGGACTCTTAGGAACAATGGATTACATATTTGATTTAGTCAGAGGTTTTATAATATCCACTATGAACAGGGTTTTGCAATTGTATCTATTTGTTTCAGGTAATCTTTACATCTCATTTATGTAATCAATGAAATAGAATAAATGCAAATAACATAAAATGTTGTTTTTACCTTTCAGTTATGATTGACAGCTAGCTAACCAGGTTATTATGAGGCTGTTTGTATGTTGCTGTACCTAGCTGAGCTGTCTTCCTCTTCCAAATAAAATGCATGTTGCTAATCCTCGCTGAAACTTGTTTAATGGATCAAAAAAATTTAGCCATCATCATTTAAGAGTAATTTCAGCTGTCCAAACTTAAGGTAGGTAATGCCATTTATGACACCGCAGGGTATTCAAGATATTTACATAGATTTATCAGCTATGACACAGGATTTATGGAAGATCTGCATTGTTTTGTAACACCAGCTGGGGGTCAAGGAAGACATACTATGACATTTAAACAAGGTATTTAACAGCTATGTCTGGGTAATTAAACTGAGCTTTTCAAGGAGAAATTACCCTCACCTGATCTTAAAATGTCCGAATTTATAACTAGTCATCTTACACTCCTTTAATAAACAGCAGAGAAAAATCAGGAACTTTTATACTGAGTTTATTCTGTCTAAAAGCAGGTAACCACTCATAATGAGATGAATCATATCTTGGAAGATCATAATATAGTCAGGTTTTCATGACTAGGTGAAATGTAGCTAAATATATCCAGTATGTGATCTGACAGATATATTTGGACACTGTTTGTAAGCCATTTCTAGTCTCTGAGATTTAAATATATTTATTTATTCAATCAGATAAACATAAAGCAGTTTGCTAAAGACTTTTCTTAATTTTGTAACTGTTTCCTGAATGCTTCCAGTTTTTTGCTCTTCACTCATATGGACAAAATTTTCTTTACCACACTGAAATTGTCTAGAGCAGGGAGAAAAGGATAAGAGGGAGTGTTCTGGGGCCCCTGGAAATGTCCTCCTTCTAGTTATGGAAAAATATAAGTGAGACCAAACATAACTTGTCTCACCGTCTCAAACAATCTTTAAAGCTCGTCTTGAAGGAAAAAAAAACATATACATATACATTTAAGAAAGCCGTTGAGGTTGAGGTGATGAGACAAGACTATCACTGTCCTGCATGCCATTACTTAACCAGTGGGAATTACTATTAGCCGTTTCTAAATATATCCATCTACTGGAATTTGAGATCACAACTACAGACAGTAGTGAATTTTTTTCAAAATATTGCAATTCACTTAAATTTTGTCACTCTCCCATTGATTTTAACAATGTCAGAATATTGTATGTAACATTTGTTTAAATTTTCCTTTCAAATTTTCTAGCTGAGGAATTACATGGCGTTGGAACAGTTACATACTTCTTGCTATCGTAGCTAAGACTTAAATTACCTCATCAGGAATATGATTATTACCATGTGACATCTAAAATGTATTATAAGATAATATGTAAAGCAATGTAAAAATAATATTTCATTTTCATTATATCTTACCTTTCTTTCTTAGAAATCAGATCCAAAGCAATATGATACAGACTGCACAATGTTATATATGATCTTCAGTGACCAAAGTAATACCCTGGAAACCAGACTTTATGTGTCTAGGAATATATTAAAATAATAGTCCAACACAGCTTTGGAGAAGTGTGTATTCTATATGTTTCTGTTCTGGAAAACTGGCAGGTACCTTTTATTCCTTTTATTGAGTATTACCTTGTGTGTTAGGGAAGAAAGGGCTGAATTCTAAGAAATAAAGCTGCTTCACAATGTGGCCACACAACCTAAATAGAAACTAATCCTGTGTTTCATTTTGACAGTATAATCTCAGGGAAAAAAAAAGAAAAGAAAAAAAAAAAACTTTATTTTTTCTCCTCCAAGGTATTTTTGGAAGACATTTCTTGCAGCCACATAAAAGTAGAGTCTGTATTTATCGAAAACAGTGCAAACACAATTAAATCAAATTCACAAATACTCAGCTTGAGTTATTGAAATTTAATTAGAAGTGACAGCTGTGTCTGGTCTTTGGACAAAAATATGCTTGCAGTTTTGAGTAAGAATTAGAAAGGAGGAGGTGAGAGAAAAATGCATGACTATGCTTTGAAAAAGGTATTTGGGAACAATTGTGTGCTTTTAGCTCAACAACCTCCTCTAGACTTCCCTGCCCCCATTTCTAGGTTCATATTTTTGGAGTAAAACCTTAAGTAATAAGGTTATCACATACATACTAGTGTCCTCCGTGTTATACAGTATCAAGTCACTATATCTAATCTTCATAAAATATAGATTTAATATATGTAAAAATTGATTTATGATAATTTAGATAAATACAATGGATAACATGAGGAACCTTTGCTATTTTTCTGGATTTTTTCTACTTTAGAAAAAAAATATATATCTTACACCTTAAAAAATTAACATAGGTTATATTCATGTCAGGTTGATATTGAATCAAACTTGTGTTTCTCGAAATATAGAATGTGAATACTTTTAATAAGGCTTCAGTCATAGAATTATAAATTCATTGTGACAAAAGGCACATGCTAGCCTGTGGTGAAAAAGCTAATGTCATTCATTTTATGAATGGATGGTATGCAAGAAATCTAGAGTGAAATTTTTATTTTTTTAGAAAGTTATTAAAATGACAGTCAGTGGTAAAAAACAAAATAAGCAGTCAACTTCTTTAGGTTTCCTTTATGTTGTAGTGCAGGTAGTTAAACAGTAGGATCCTAGTTGCAAAGTTACCTTTCCTAAGAAAATATCTGAATGTTCGTTTCATGAAGGAGATCCATTCTTGTACCTTAACTTCGGAGTATGCAAAGCCTAATGCTACCTTCAAGTTAATTTGTTCATTATTTATACACTGCTATTTTAAGAATATGATGCTGTTTTAATGTATCCTGTCTGTCTATCATGTAGACATTTTTGTCTTGAAGTCAGACACACAAACCATTCCACAGGTCTGAGACTCTAAGGAAGTCCCACTTGAGACTTTGTCACACTCAGGGGCAGAACATCTGTCTAAATTCCTGATATCCTCCCACACACTTTCTCAGGTCTATATTCTTCTTTGTCTTTTGCATATAGGGCAGATTGTCCGTATTTTATTGGATAAGCTACCCAATCACTTAATGAGTTTTTGTGACTTTTTTTCTGGGGGTGTGTACTTTGTCATGGTGCTCCTGGCTTGCTTCTTCCTCCCATTCAGAGAAGAAGACTATGGTCCTATTCCTCTGAAGAGGTGGCTCTTGTCTTGTCACTTCTGGTGGAAGCACACAGAAGGGATTATGTGGGAAGGACAATTTTTCAGTCTTTCAACACTCTAAATCTCACTGAAGCAAATTTTCTGTTACCTCTGGCTCAGTCTCTAGGCACAATGGAAACAGAAGCATTGTATCATAGAATGGTTTAAGTTAGAATGGACCTTCAAAAATAATCTAGTCCCAATCCTACTGCAATGGACAGGGACATCTTTTACTAGACCAAGGTGTTCAAAGGCTCTATCCAACTTTACTTTAAACACTTCTAGGAATGGGGCAACTACAATTTCTTTGGGTACCCTGCTTCAGTGTATCACCCCAGCTGAATCTGGCACTCTTTCACTGAAATTATAGGTGTGTAAGAACTGGAATGATGGGAGAGGCAAGAGCTAAAATCGAAATCTTAATTCCTTTATAGTGACAGTTAACTGTATCCTTCCTCTTGCCCATGTGACATCTTGCTTGAGACACCAGGTAGTTGTAATGTTAGAACTAGGTGGAGAGGGCTTTTAAAAGTTTGTTGTGCATTCACCACTGAATGTTTAGAAGAAAATATGCACAGGTCTGAGGTACAGTGTGAGTTGTAAGCCTGAGGGCCAGCTTCTAAGATGAAGTTGCAGAGTAGTTATCATCATCCTTATACAGCACCTGTACTGTATGCAGGTACCATCAAAAAGTGTTGAGTCACTGATTTTCAAACCTGCTTGCAGCTGGTAGAAGGTGAATCCCAGGCAGTACCATGGCAATGGTCAGCAATCTACCTGTAAGGTTGTGCACATTAATGGAGCTGGTGCAGAGCACTGCAGAAATAACCAGTTTCCTGTGAGTATTAGGTAGAATACTGGTGTTCTACACATTCTTTTTTTTTTTTTAACTTTTCAAAAAAAGGAGGTTTTTTTTT
>VXBN01007303.1:350852-373312 GCA_013397395.1 Sinosuthora webbiana | reverse complement strand
ATTTGTTAGGTTATGTGGATTTTGCTATATTAAAGGTAACTCAGCTTGATAGCTCTGTTCTTTATATCCTTTACTAAGACATTGTTTCAGAAGATATCCATCTACTAATGATAAAAGAAGACTATTTTACAAACTCACATAGGGCTAACTTTTAAGCAGCTTAAACCTTGCAGCTTAAATCCAATGTTTTATGTCAAAAGGTACAGGTTAAGTCTGCAAATTGGCTGAAATATTTTTTGTTATTAAGAAAGGTTTGCATTGTACTTCTAACCTTGTATAGTATTCAGTATTAAAAAACCAAACGTATACAAACCATTTTATTCACTTTTTCTAGCTAATTTGCCTTGAAACAACTTGTTCTAAATTAAAATTTTCAGAAAAAATAAGAAATGAGCTAGCAAAAGTAAGTATCATTAATATTAAATTGTGAAGAGCTATTTCTCAAGATTCATCTGGCTTGAAATAAGTTATGAACAGTTCACTTCAAAGGGTGACTGGCCTATTTTATAGCTCAAGAAATACAAAATATATGTAAAGAAAGAATTTTTGGTGTAGTATAATGCTTTCAGCTAATGGGCTTATTAAATTGAGTTAAATTTAATATTTATTATTAAATAGTGAGACTCCTGTGCTCATTTAAAAGTCTGCTTGAACATGGTTTTTACTGTTATTACAAATAATGGTACTAAAATTTACATTTTAATAACCTTCATACTTGTCAGAGAATTATTTCCAACGAATGATAACAAAGATTACATTTCAACTAATCTTGTTTCCTGTATTTTTCTGTCTGAATTTTTTTTTTTTCCTACATATCACGCTTGTTCGGGCATAGATTCAAAACTATTTTATTGGCTAAATGGAATGTCTCATTTGCTTATTTTTTAAATGTGATGGTGAACATCTGATTTGAACCACAAAATATGTGGTTAGACTGAACAGAAGGTCAGAAATCATTACTGACTTCGGTAATCATTGCAGAATCTGGGCCAGACTAGCAATTTTGTAAAGTATTTGTAAAGTACTAACTCAGTAAAGTCAAAGTTCTATTGACTTCAATAGGATTTGGATCAAGCTTTTGGGAAATGTTTTGTTTTTACCTAGTATTAGTGCCATGTGTTAGAGAAGACACCTAAGGAGGATTCTGTTAAATAGGTTAATAAAAATAGAAAAGGTTATTTTTATGTGTATTTCAGATAAATCTAGCACAATGCTAGATATCAATATTCTCATTCATGTCACATGGTTACTTACTGCTCATACAACTCCTCTTAAAAATCACAGAGTAGCATAAATGCACCTGCTTTAGCATTTAAGGTAATTCTGAATTTGACATTCAAGGGAATTTTCCAACAATACACTGATTGAAATTTTTAATGAAGGACTCATCTATAGCTTGCTAGTTAACCTTGCAAACTAAAGAGCCTGTGAGGCTGGGTACCCTCTGAATATCCTGAATATTGCTTAAAGTATCCATAGTAATTTTCTTGAAAGAAAAATAAAAGATACCCCCATCCCCCAAACCGTACATACACACACAAACACCTAGGAAAAGGAAGAGTATCAGAACTTCCTACTTTCTGAACAGTATTTTTGTAGTTTTAGCCCTGAAAAAAATAACTGGTTTGACTTTGCCCTTCAGATAGAAAAGGACTCAGACATTTTGTCTTACATTTCAATCTGCTCTGCACTGCTGTCATTCAGTGGCTTAAATTTTTAAATTGACTGCTGGAAATAGTAGATACGGATTTATTGTCACTCTTCAACCTTCCCTGATTCAATAGCGGATAGGTTTGATAATTATTAAATAATGGGTAATATATGCTATTTTTAGTGGGTGTGGTAAGGTTTGTCAAAAATAGAAAAGGTTATGGGGGCTGAGGGTTTTTTTTGTTTGTTTGGTTGGTTGGTTGGTTTTTGTTTTGTTTTGTTTTGTTTTGTTGTTGTTTTTGTTTTTGTTCTCTTTTTTGTTTTTGTTTTTGTTTTTTGTGGTTTTTGTTTGTTTGGTTTTGTTTTGTTTTTGTTTTCTTTTTTTTTTCCCAGTTTAATTTTCCATTTAACTATTCAGTTGTTTTTCAGATAAATCAGTTAACTCTTTTCAGTGTTATCAGTTGCAGTGGAATACTTCTTTTTATAATCAGCTTAGCTAGTCTTTACAAAATAATGACCTATATGCTTAAATGTACCATGGTTAAAACTTGCTTGGTCTGACTTCCCTATATTTGGGGCAGTGATGTCTAGAGGCAATATAGTTCAAAATCGTTTCAGAAACAATGTCACTGTTAAGAAAAGACTCATAATAGATGCTCTTTCTGGGTTATCTTTTTTGTATTTCTGTAGCACAATAATTTTTTTAACTAAGCTGGTTTCATTTTACAACTGAAAGCTTTGCTAGATATTTTAAGCAAATACTGAACAAGAGTTTTTGTTTCTTTGAAAACCATTCTTAATCAACTTGTAATCAGTCATTGTTAAAGTATTTTTAAGCTACATAAAGATAGTAAATTCTTAATGTGCTGCATATTATTAAATTATTAGAGCAACTATTGAAACATTAAAGTAATATCAAAAGTTAAGTCTGTATATATGTATAGTGCATCATATTGTATTAATAGAGTTTTGATTATAAATTTACATAAATTCGAGGTAGCACAATGTCTTTAATCAAAAGTGATATATTTCCTGAAGTTTCCTCCTTTCATGCAGCTTCTCTCAAGGCAGATATACATGCAGAACAAATACGCTTTATTTCCAGCTGACATTTAAGACACACTTTTGCCTTTTGTATTTTTCTGCTTGAATAAAACAGTTACCCAATAAAATAACAGAAATTTTTCAATCTTAGTCTTGCTGTGTTTCTTTAGAACTATAACTGAAACTGTCAGAAAAATGAAAGTAAGAAAAATAGCACACTACAGATTGCAGAATAATTGGTGTTGGAAAAAAAAAGTAGAGAATTAAATATTTTAAAATACGTAGCTTTTAAAAAAATATATAGCTGAGGTGTTAGCCTGTGTCTTTCTTATAAAAAATGTGATAGAAAAAAAATCAAAACTACTGAGAACTTTATGAGTTATATCACAATTCTATTTTTAAAGACCCAGAGCCATATCATGCTGGGAATTTAATTGCAAAATCCTTTTGACATTCATGAGAACAGATCTAGTCCTTGCCACACTCCGAATGACATAGTATCCTGAATCAGCAACCAATGATTTTGACTATCCCTTTTCTGTATTTATCAAGAAGAGAAATTTAATTTTGAGGTGTACTCAGGATAAGCCAAGTACTATTTGCCCTTCCATCTTTAATATTTTTTCTGAAAGTTCATGCGCTAACTGATTAGCAATATTTACATCACTATAAGAAGTTATTTACATCAACATAAGACATTATCTGCACACACTTAAGTAAATCAAGGCAGAGCTGATTTATTTGTTTCTTCAATGTCATCTCTTTCCTAGAAGACGTTTTCAGAAATTCAGAAACTCTCCTCTCCTCTCCTCTCCTCTCCTCTCCTCTCCTCTCCTCTCTCCTGTTCATAGCTCCTGAAATCTTTCCACTAGTACATTAAGTCAAATTACTCCCATCTGTCAGTGCGCTTTTTTCTTTCAGTTTTCTGTCTTTTTAATACCTACAGTGTTGTGAAACTTAACAGATCATATTGGTGATATGAATGTTTGAGTCAATGGTACTCCCTTCTGCACAAAGTCTGTTTTTACCGATTCAAATTTAAGCCTCTTCTCAGCTTAAGCAAAACCCACATTTACTATCCGATTTTCATAAACTTTTCTTGTCTCTTAATGCATCCTGAGCAGTCACTCTGGAAAATTTATACTAGCATTTACAAACGCCATTTAAATATCTCTTAATTCAGTGAAACTGAGCATAAGAGCAATGACAGAGGCACTGCTTATTTTTCAAAAAACCCAGTCTCTGCTCCCCAATAATACTCAAAATAACAGAAACAAGATACTACATTCTTTTAGCGGAAAGTTTAAAAGTTTTTTTGGTTGTGGTGGTTTGTGGGGGTTTTGTTTGTTTGTTTGTTGTTTTTTTTCTTTTGTTTTGTTTTTTTTGTTGTTGTTTTGTTTTGTTTTTTGTTTAATTTATTTTTTGAAATATCTAAAATATTATCATGATATTATCAAACTGCAAAATGGCAATGACTTATTGATTATATAATTTCCTTTACCAGTATTTTAAAAAAAATATATTATTTGAGCTAGCCCTCCCAAATAGCCTAATGAAAGAGTTACTTATTGTTTTAGAATGTCTTAATTTAATCTGTAAAACAGAAGAAGTGTGGACAACTTACATTTTCAAATAGACGATCTTTTCATCAAAGTTATTCCAATAATTAAAAAGTCATATAAGAGATAAATATTTTATTTAATAAGAAAACAGAGAAGGAACAGGGAATATAGTTACTAGCTTTCATCAATGGGAAAAGTAAAAAAACATTTTCCGTCATAAGGATCAATGTCTACCATATTATCTGTAGTGTCCAAAGAGGAAACAAATAGTGAATGTGAGATTTATATATTCAGTTTCTTAAAACCAGGAAGGAAAGCGCAAAAGTATGAATAGACATACAAATATAAACTAGACCGTAACTTGTTATAAAAGGAATTTCTATGCTGACAGATGCTACGTAATTTGTGGCAGAAATATCAGGCCACATTTACATTGAAAGCAAGCATTTACATTGATGTGAAAAAATAAATTAATCTTATAGATTTAAAATCATAAAATATTTGTAACAAACATGTCGGAAATTGGACCACTAGTAATAGGGAATAGGGTATAGTCAAAAACGTAGGCTATACTATTTATAAGGTAGTGTTATGTTGATTCATAAAAACTTCATTGATTTAACTTAGAGGAAGACTACAAAGAGGTAAAGTAATGAAATTACAAAACCTTGTTCTATTGCAGAGAAAAAATGTCAAGAGGTCCTATATAGACTTTCCTCTATGTATGGACAGATCACCTTCAGAGAAATGAAAAGGTGTCACACTTTAAAACTAGTGGCAATTTTCTTTTTTTGTAGTTACGGTATTCCAAAGTGACTGAGAGGCAGCATGAACCATAGAGTTTGTTCAAAGTTTAAATTTGATCAATCATAAGATAAAAAGATTATCTTCAGATACATTTTATTGAAAAACTTGGAAGTGATCAACAGAAAACAATACATAACTCTCTTTCAGGGTTTAGGACACTAAGTATCTAGTTATTTTCTTTTTCTTTTAAATTTTCCTGAATGTATTAATTGGATTTTTTCAAATCATAGTGGAAATAATTTGATACTGAACACTTATCTCTTCAGTATATTATCAGGTGTACAACTAACAAGATCTAGTATGGCACCAAATATGTGCTTGGAGGTAATTATCTAAAGAAAAGGTAAAGCATGCACTGTGATTATGGACATTTTTTTGTTTCTTATTTCCTTGGCAGAGGAAACTTTCTTGTAATTGAATGGTGTAAATGCTGTTAATCAGCAACTGAAAATCTGATGGGTTTGGCCGTTGGTTGTTTTCGGTGGGATTTTTTTTGTGTTCTATCAGATATCACAGCTTACTTGCTTATTTTCTTTTCAAGAAATGCTTGATCCAAAGTTAGATTTCTAAATTCAATACTTAAAAGATATGTATCATCTTTTTAGTGAATTCTTAACATCAGACAGTTGCTATTATTTCTTGCCTGGCAAAAATATCTGCAAAATGCACTTTTGTGATTAATCATGTTAATTAATATTGACAATTTAATAGATCTCTTGAATTCTTCTTTACTATGTTTCAGTGTGACAGAAATAATAGCAAGAATACTAAAGGTTAAATATTTTATCAAGCCTGATGTCAGTTGTTGGTTTTTGATTTGTGTCTGGTTGCCAATACCTATTTCGTTTTCTTGTAGTGAATACATCTCAGTAAATCATAACTTGGATTTTTAACAGATATTTTTCTGTCATATTCCTTTATTAAGTAAACTTGTGCCACTGTGCTTTTTGCATTTCTGATAAAACTAGTTTAATAACAAATGATTTGTTGTTATGTTCTTAAATAGACTTCTCTTAGAACATTGTGTTGGGCTCTGATCTTTAGTCTTTAATGCACAATACCACTTTACTTTTACACCTCAATTACTCCCTTAAAATTAGACATTCACAGAAGCAATTTTGAGGTTAGTCCTTGCACATATCAGACATTACAGGAGATAATTTTGTTTTGGTTTAGTCAAATACAAGGTTCAGGTATCGTCAAGTAGACTTGACAAACTACTGAAGCTCTGTGATGAAAATTCAGAATGTGTTTTTGAGGTAAAATTCTAAATATTGAATGTGACATCTATCTATTTTAATCAGATCTCTTCCCTCCCTTAATGTGTTTTCCTTCACTTCAGTTCATGTCAGACCCTATGAAATGGCAATCTGTTTATCTGTGGAAAGTCAGGACAGCAAAACTGACCAAACAAATTCATATTCATTTACTAATACAGATGATTAAAGAAAGCTTTGTTACAAATGCATTAAACTGGAAAATTAAATAATGTGCAAATCAGAATATTAACAGATAAGTGATTTCTCAGCTTATACAATAGACAATTTAAAAAATAGCATTAAACATGTTGGATGTAAAGGAAGTTTTTAAAATGGGAAATACACTAGAAGTTAGCAAAATATAAAGATTGAAATATGGAATAATATATTGTGACAGTAAGATTTCAGACCATCAATATGTGTCCATTTTTCAACCAAGCAGTCCAAATGAATTCATTGTTTCTGCTCATGATAGTAAATAATTTCTTCTCTCAGTAAAATTTATATGTTCATATCACACATTGAAATTAGGTAAACAGAAATAATGAGTATTATATAAATCTCTATGCAATAAATTTTATTTCTGGATTTCATTTTTACTTTAAACATGTGAGTTCTGAGCAAGATATGCTGTATTTTTATTTTGCTGATGTGATAAGACCTATAAATAGTTCTGATTAGATATTCTGATGTCAGAAACTGTTGCAGAAATGCTCATTGTGACTACATTTAAATAAAGTTACAGAATACCTGAAAGTTGCTTATTACTGCATAGTTATGTAGTTCAAGTCTGAATAATCCAAATTATAAAAGGCTTTGAGTAATTTTTTTTTAATGTTACAACTTTTTCCTTTTGCATGAATTTAAATGATCCATGTATTGTGAACATCTTTAGAATTTTGTAGTACAAAAAGATAAAAATACATTTTTAAAAAATTACCCTACTTAATACTTAGTTTATAGGGTGAAATTCATCTCACCAAAGCGTTCAATGTTTGTCCTCACCTACTTGGTGAGGGACCTACTTCCACAATGATTGATCTGACTTAAAACGTGTTAAGGTAGCTGCCCATATGAATTATTTCTCTTTTGAACAGATGAGCTTAGATGACTACCTTAACCTGAATGAAATAAATAAAAAAAAAAAACCAAAAAAACAAAAAAACCAAACCAAAACCAAAAACAAAAAGAAATTACTCTTGTCCTCAACAATAAACAAAAAAATCCCCTTGTTTTCTACTACTAAATTCCTATTCACATTATAAAGCAATTATATTCTAAGACGGATCAAAATAATCATCAATTATTTCAGCTGGTGTTTTGGTGTTTGGTGTTTTGCATAAATCTATGTAAGATTTATGTCTTGAATAGAATTATCAATACATTCTCACTAAGAAGGAAAGAACTGAAACTAGCCTACCCAAACTCATATTTCTGTATTGGAAATATAGCATAAAAATATGAAATGATGGATTATAGATAGTTAAGAAAATAACCATCACTTTTCTGTCCTGAAAGCCTTTTTTGCTTTTTTCATGTTAATTTATAGTTATTCACATGACTTTCAGTTCTTGTAGAGTCTTTAGAATGCTTAATTTTTCTTTCTCTAGATTTCAGTTTTAGTGAAGATGATTAGAATCTCTCCCAATTCTATATAGTTGCATTCATGACCTTCTACAAATCATATTTTTCCATTCCTAGTTCCAAGATGGTGCAAAGCATAAATACAATGTGCCTGGTTTTGCTGAAAATTCCAAAACTGTTTCTGTATAAAAGGATACATTTATATATTAAAAAAAAAAAAAAAAATAGAAAAGGTCTACGATAAAGATTTTTTTTTTAACATAACTAAACACATGAAGTTATATTTGAGTAAGACCACAATATTAATAGACATCGTTTTGCATTTTATGTTACTTAAATATCATTAGTGTGTTTCAAAACTGCTATGACGTCTGCAATGATTCATGTGGATGATGATAACATGTTCACTTTCTTATATTTTATTCAGAGTATTGCAATAATTTCCCATTGTTGAAGTTTATGATTGCCCTCTGCCCAGTTCTTCAGCCTGTCAAGATCCTGGCCACTGTAAATTATTAGATTGACTGTTTATTACAGATACGAATTGCCTTAGTGATAGACATACTTGACTTTCAGGATCTGAAAGGGTTGTATATGGGCCTAATTCATACTTTGGCCTGTGATCATTGGCAATCATTATCTGTTTGAAAATTAAAAAATACGCCGAACACAGAATGGGAAGAAATGCATGACCGGTCAGGAAAGATGTCTAAGATATACTTGTAATTGATCATACTGTACTTCACTCAGATAGGCCAGCAGTCATAAATTGGGCTATTTTTCTGAAGTTTCTGCCTCCACAAGCCATTTGCTTGACAACCTTTGAATTTTTTTCTTATTTTCTCTGTATCGATTTTCCAATAGAATTGTCAGTCTAACTGATTAATCTGTGTAGGTATATGGAGCACAGATGTTCTCTTCCTTTTTTTTTTTTTTGGTTAAATCTCATACAGTCTTGCTCCTTGCCTGAAACAATGAAGAAGTAAGCTGAAAATTACTCCAAAAGGAAGGCACAAATTATCAAAGAAAATATGAGTAAACAAATGTTTAAGAGTAATGAATGTGGAAGGATGCAGGCAATTAAGTTTCCCTTTGCAACATAGACATTTGGATGTTAGGTTTCACTATCTTCTGTTGTTAACACATACAAATTACTGAAATTTTGGGATTATAAAAATCTGTTTGTTCTGAGTTTGCGTGTCTATTTGAAAGTGTCATATTTTGATCTATTATAACTGTTTGTTCTTGTCTCCTAAAGACAATGATGAACTTTATGTCAGTGTCAATTAACTACAATGAGGTCTATAGAATGTGTAGAACTGCAGCCAGAACTATCTCATGGATTTTTTTTCCCCTGAAGTATAATTTTTTCTTTCAGAATCAGAAAATAATTTGAGTTGGAAATGACCCATAAGGGTCACTGAGTCCAGCTCCCTGCTCCTTGCAGGACTACCTAAAATTTATAGTCACTTCCGTCTGGGATTGGAAATTAGGTGGAACTCAAGTGAAGGATTACATTTTTCCTGTTCAAACACTAGTGCTATGTCTTCTTAGCTGCTTTGTTCCATAATGTGCAAAGTGGAGTACACCTAAAAGAAAAGGATGTGTGGGAGATTCTCTGCAGTCATAGCTGTAAGACGAGGAAACTGGAGGTTCCAGTTCCACAGCTTGAGGCTTAAGGACCGACAGAAGACAATTAACATTTTAATAATCCCATTAAAATCCTATTCTTCTATGTTATCCACAAAGAAGTTGTCAAGATGATTTTTGGTCTACAAAACTGAAAACTTTGATTAGATCCCCACTTTGTTCACAGATTTACTTACAGAGATGTATTTTGTAGTAATACAAGGTTTGTGCTCAGGCTATACAAACAGATATTGTTTGAGATCCAGCCATAGCAAAAGCTCCGAAAGGGGAAAATAAATTTTAATTCCTAAATAACTGTCAAACCACTAACAGATGTATCACCATCTATCTAAGAATAAAAATCCATGTGTCTGGCAAACGTCATATTTCTGTTAAGAGGGTTGCTTACACTTGAAAAATTCTTTTACATAATAATCTGTTCATGGATTTTCCTTTTTAACCCACTCACTCTTTACCTTAATAAAAAAAAAAATAAGTAAATATTCAAGACCATAATAGAGTATTCATCATTCCCTCTACTTAACTTCTACAGATTCATATACAAGCATACACAAGCATACACATTTTCTTTGTGAAGCCATGCTGTTTTGTTTTAGATGATTTATATTTTTTCTACTTCTGCTTGGTTCATCTTTAACATTTTTCTGGTACTGAATAAAGTGTCACAAGTTTATGAAGTCATGAATTGGACCTCTTTTAAAGTCAGCTACTATTAAACTATTAAATATTAATAGTGCATATTAAACTCTGCACACTTGTTTTGGGACATGTCTTAATTGAAATGTATTAATTTTCATTTGTAACATACTTTTGTTTTCAGACTGTATGAGAAAACTGTCCCTTTCTTTGCTGAGGTGTTTTTTGTTTGTTTGTTTGTTTTTTATATACCAGGTTTTTAAGGTTCTTACCTCTATTTCTCATTATCTGCTACTTTTATAATCTCATTTAAGTCTCTACTAAATATCAGTGTAACATTCACTAAAAGGAACATTAAAAGAGAACAAAAGAATGTTTTTAGGATGTTTCCACTTTCTATTTCTGACCTAAGTGTTACTTGATCTCCATGTAAACTAGGATATCTACAGAGAGGTTTATAGATTTTTGAATATAACCATATTTGAACAAACATCGTACACGTATTGACTATATTTATCTTTGTTTACATAGCTTTTGTCTTTACAAATAACCTTTATGCCCAACTTTTATAAATTAAAAGACATAAAATGTGTTTTCTCATACACAAAGTCAGATATGTGTTGGGAAATCAGTGTAGACTTACATCTTTGTTAAATCAAATTAAAAAAACCCAAAACCTACTTAGGCAGATGGCAAATATATCTACTGTCTCATTCAACACTTCATTTTGTTTATCTGTGATGCTGTTGTACACCACAATGACACAAGACTCCGACTTCAGAAGGCTGAAAATGACTCCTTTATTTTTGGAGTCTTTATTTGTGTCTCCCTTTTTATACTGTTCTACACAGACCAATTCAATTTGTGAAACTAAGACAAACCTCTTCAATCACATTGGTCAGACCAGAGGGACATCAAGAAATAGTCCCTCCTAGGGAAAGAATGTAAACATAGTACAGTTACAAAAACATGTCTCCTGTTTACAGAAAATTCCCTGGGAAAAGAATTTCAGAAAACTAAAAAATCTCAGGCACGAACCAGGGCTACACACCTGTGCTTCAAGTAATCCCTTCTAAATCACAAGCCACGCAATATTCCTCTTCAGTTTCTTCTCCAAAAGCCTAGCTTTGAATTTCTACCTTTAATAAGATAGGCTAGACCTGAAACTCAGATCTCACTATCAAGATGCAAATTTGACTGCTCTTTTTCTGCTCAAGTACAAATTTCTTCCAGCTACTTTGCTTGGTTACTTCAGATGGTCAGCAGGAAACAGTGCCACTTTTTCTCTCAGTGGGAGGGCACGGTTTCAGAACAAGCCAGAAGAAAACTATTCTCTGTTTATTTTTCTCATATATGAAACTAATTAAGCTGACATTAACTATAAATGCGCATTACCATTAAACATTAGAAACTTCATGTAAAAATGTGTTCTGCCATGTTGAGACATAATAATATTCCAATAAAAGGCAAAAATAGGATGCCTTTTTTCACATTATTACCTTCTCACATGAGTGATCTAATTTTTGTTAATAGCACTGCTCAAAACCCCCTGCAATGTGAGTACAGAAAGTCCAATTATACTCCAAAATCACAAGGGCTAAACAGCAGTAGAAACAGAAGAGTTGGCTACACATTTCACAAGGAAAGGCAATTTACCAACCAAGACATTATTGTCAAGAGGCTCTGAGTGTATGAATAAAGCAAGTGAGGCTGCTTTTGATGGCTTCCTCTGTAACAGACTATTCTCCTGTAGGTGGTTCTGAGTTTGTTCTCAGGCAGCTGCTGCCAGGACATTAGGTTTAACTCAGTAGGAAAACAAACTGCTCTGTAGTTTCCTGGGTTGGCAAACAGGGAAAAGGGGAAAGGCGGGTGGGGGGAACAAATAGAATCCACAGACAAGATATTTCTCTGGCAAAAATGCACATAAGAGTTTTTTTTAATAAATCAGTAAGCCTGACATTACATACATGACAGTGGCATGAAAGACAGTTAGAACAGTAATGAGAAAAACTGCTAAAATAGATGGTAAGCTGTCTCATTAAAGAGTAGGTTTCCACAGTAAATTATTTCTTTCTTCATGAGTCAGACCAACAAGGATAGGGATACCCACATTCCTGTGTCTGTTACGGCTCAGGCTGTTTCTCTTCACAAACTCAGGCTGTTTGCATTGAAAATGAAGTGCTGGCTGAGTACGGGGTAATGGAGCTACTTGTCTTCACGCTGGTATATCTTTTTTTCCACTTTATTCAAAAAGTTTTGCAGGTTCTGTCAATTTGAAGCTGTTTTGAGGTGTTAGTTTTGTAGTTTGCTTTTTTTTTCCCCCCCAGATTTAAGAATTTTCAAAATATAGTCCTGCTAATATGTTGGCGCTGTATGTGAGAAGAGATATCTGATGTTTGAAGGAAGGGGAGGGAAACCAGCCATTCTTCTTCCAATCAAAATCTGGATTGTTACAAGCAAAAACAAAGATTATGTTTGTACTATTCAGTAGCAAATTGAATTTTAAATGGAGGTAAAATTGTTTTGTTATCAGTTCAATAATATTGATAATTAAATTAGAAAAATATTACTTACCAAGTATTACAACCATTGGCACTTTTTTTTGCCAATATTACAAATTTTAAAGTACAAAGTATGCTGTAAACACTACTTACTCAAAATTTTAAGATGTTCATCTTATTGAGAAGTAATTAAATAATGCCAGGTATGTTTTATTTAAAGTAATAATGTAAAACCCCTTAAAATCTCCACATTTCTAACCTTATGCATCATGTCATGTTGTGTCGCATCAGTCTGATTGCATTCATATTCAAATACATGATGTGACACACTGTAACATGATTCACATTTCAGAGGATTTAAGGGCCACTGCTATAATTGTGAAAATCATAAAGCAAGAAAAAGATTGTCCATGCTTTAGAAATTCAGAAGCATTCATGAATAACACAGTACTTGCATATGCATTTTTGAGGAAAAAAGTACTCAGTGAAGAAAATGGCTAGTGAAGCATGGACTCCCTTAACTTTTTAACTAATGGATTTCCTGGGTCTTTTGGTGGCTATCGATACTCAATTTTGACACTAAAATAATATGGTAGTTTTGTTTGCCTCTTATAAACTCCAGCTACAAGTTAGGCTAAATAAAGCCAAATTTTGTCATTTATTAATGTCAATTAATTCAGGAAAATTGCCTGGTAAGCAATATGCAACCTGTTTTCCTTAGATTGGATATGTATCAATACTACATTTCTACAATTTCTAATGTATTTTCAGGTAGCAAAAGGTGTAAATAACTGTGAAATAAATTTACTGGTTGTGGATGTCTTGGATGCAGTGCATTAATTAAACATAATGTTCCTGGATATATAGTAGCTGCTCATTTTTTTTAAAAAACAAAATTGCTGCTCAGTAATTAGTAATCAGTTGAAATAATATAAAAATTAATAATAAAAATTTATAGATCTGCCAGATACTTTGAAGTGTGAACACACATTTTGAAACATGAATCATATGATTCATCAAACTCTTTCAGGACACTATTTTCATGCAACTTGAGAAATTAACTTTCTTAAGCAAAGTAAATGTTAAACTTTTGAATTTAGGCTTTGCCACCTACTTTATTTTTTGATCTGATGAAAAGTGCTTTATAATATGTTTCAGCAGAGAAAATAGTATTAATTTTAAAAGCTTTACTTTATCACTATAAATTAAAGATCTATGCTTGCACGAGGTTTTTCTGAATGTAACACTGGTTATTTATATTAAATAGCCAATGGCTCTTTCTTAACTCCATTAGTAACTATGAGATAAAGGACAGAGTAATTTGGGACCCTTTGAGTTGAAATGTGTCATGTGAATGCAATTATACGGATCATAGTATTACTTAGCAAAATATTATAAATTGACAAATGTATATAATCTGTCATTTGAATGGGGAAGCTAGCTGGGATTGTGCTAAAAACTTCCAGTGTCCTTAGGTTTTATCATACAGAAAGAATGAAGAAAGTCTTACAATGAGACATAGGGGAAAAATTGTAACAAAAATAATCTTTATCTGCTGTAAAATAATTTCATGGATGGCTAAGGAAGGAAGGCTAAATTCTACTCACTAATTAATTTCAATTGATAAAGTCAATGCAATGATGACATCTCATGCATCAAACCAGTAACACCATTACACCGAAGATCATATGAGCTATAGGATCTCTTGTTTCAGTTTATCCATCATCACAGAACATCTTAATAAATTTTTATTAGGTACACCTGAGCAAGGCAATGTAAGGGACTGTGACTATCACTAGTATGGCAGTTGGAGGAATAGAGGTTGCAGGATGAGGTGTAGCTGAGATCCAATTTGGGAGGGAGGTGGAGTAATTAAAAAACAACAACAACAAAAACCAAAAAACCACCCAACCAACCAACCAGTCAAGCAATGTACCAAAAAAAATCTAGTTTTTCCAGAAATACCAGTTTGAAAATAAAAAATTTATTTGTATATCTAGCACATGAATTTGCCATAGACATGAGAAAAAGAAAAAAATGAAACCACTTTCTGCACTGTTTTCAGAAGAGGAGTGCATTTTTAAATTATTAAGTCCGGCTATCAATCATCTTAACACACTGAGTCTTCCTGTAATATACCAGACAAATCCATTAAAACTCTGCCTTCTGGTAGTGTTCCTTAGGTTACAAACTGGAGCTAACAAATTCAAGCACCAAATTACACTATTATGTGTAATATTTGAAAATGTACTTCAGGATATGACACGCACGGAAGAAAAACACACTTCAAGAATTTGAAGAGAGGTGACTGAACATATTCTGAGGCAGAGTGAGCTTACAAAAATATGACAGGTATAGCACGTTACTATGAAAATTGCAGAAAATCTTGCTTTCTTGCTGCTGCCTTTTAGTATATGTTCTTCAGTATAAATGAATAATGAAGACATGTAATTTAAATAAAATTCTGACTCTTTCCAATGTCTGAGTGGAACATGTCTCATTGTGTTACAATGAGGAAAAGCCATTAGCTCTTTACAGGACAGGTCCTAAAATATCCCTAACATTTCAGCCTGAGTTTTAATATAAATCTCTCTCAGCGTGTGGGTGTGTGTATTGTGAAGAAAGTTTTCTTTTTTTTTCCTTAAAAAACTATCTCAAAAGTTATTGCATGTGTTTAGAAATCACGGCACCAACTTCATAGTTGTTTCCTCTAAAAACTATACAACCTTTTGTGTCATGATGTATTTTGTAGGTGTATCTGGGAGCATAATATAATTATTTTATTCTTTAGAAAAAGAGACTTGAAAAGTTAACAGAAAGAAAACATGTGGCTCATCTACTTATATATTTAATGAATTTTTATAATGTACTACACTGACCATCCTAGGAAAAGAAACCTAAGCTGATTTGCTGCCATTAGTCACTGAATTACAGTGACAGAGAATTATTGTGGTAGACAGAGGCTGGACAAATACAGACATTCTTTTGCTCACTTTCTCCTATGTTGATACTCTTGGGCCCACAAAAAGAATTTTGGAAAACTTTTTTTTTTTTCTTTATGCGTGCTGTGGTAATCACCTAAAATCTACACCTAAATTTCAGTTTAAATACAGGGCAAAATCAAGACCTGAAACAAAGCCTAGAAACATTACCATTCCCAGAAATTATCATACCAGCTGTAGAATTTAGGCTAGGGCTAACACGTATGAGTCTTTCTCTAAGTGGATTTCTCTACACTGGGTTCAACTCATCATGCACATGATTACGGTACTAAGATGCACCATAAAGGGGTAAGACTTCATTCAAATTCCCAGTCATAGATGCCTAATGACACCTGAAATGTTGCAGTGTTTCTGCAGTGACTTAGAACTGCCTATTCAGAAAGATATGCGTGTCCCTTTTATCCTGTGCCATAACTTCTAGGTGCAGACGCATAGCTTAGAAACCAAATTGCCTCTATAGTTAAAGAATTCACTTTCGATACTAGGCAGTAGAGAACATTTTCAGCATTTATTTCCACTGCCCTGGACCTTCACTTCCTCTCTCTCTTGTGAATGTAGGGTCACCTATAGCCAATACTATTGAATGATTAAATAGCAAACTGAAATATTAAGGAATTGAGTTTATCGTTACCAGAAAAAGTCAAACTATCAATATCTTTATGCAGGTTTCTGTTCATTATCCTTACTGAATCCAGATTATGCTTGGTTTTTTACTATGTCTACTTTTTTACAGGTCTAGTTTTATTTCATGGTATATGGCACATTCATTTTACATGTGTCTATGAATTGTCCTTCAAAAATTCTGCATTTTTGCCAGATATTTTTTGTAAGTCTAGCAACTGACCATAAATTGCATGCCACTATATGATTAAAACATATAAAAAAGTTTAATTCTTTTTCTTTGCTTTTCTTTTTTTAAATTTTTATACGCAGTTTTAAGCCTGCAGTTGAGGAAAAAGAGTAAGAATACATCACATTTTCTCTGCAGAATTCAAAAGCAAGTAATAATTGGATGTTTTGACAAAAAGGCAACAAAG
Source organism: Sinosuthora webbiana (assembly GCA_013397395.1). NCBI lineage: Eukaryota > Metazoa > Chordata > Aves > Passeriformes > Sylviidae > Sinosuthora > Sinosuthora webbiana. The sequence goes on along the minus strand of VXBN01007303.1, from coordinate 356,580 downwards.
AATTAATATTTCATCTTTTCTCTATTTTATAATGTATTTCACTTTTTTCAACATACAATCAAAATGCACTCTGCTTTTGAGTTTCTGCAAAGTATAAAGGCATTGTGTCTCTGTTATTTTAAAGATTACCTTTTTTCTTCAAAGAAATCAAGTTATCACTCAGAAATTTAGTGTCTTCCTTGCATCTGTTCTGATCTTATGCTCATGTACAAACCAGATAAAAAACTACCCCTGCTTTCAAAATTATTTTAAATTGGATTACATCTCATTTTCCAAAATATAAAATACATTATATACTCAGGTGTAAGTGCCTATATACTGCGTCAAGGAATTTACTTATATACAGGTTAATTCTGCTTTTTTATGTAGGGTCAGAATCTCAAGCATTAATATATTTACTACTTAAAAGTGAAATCCCCTTAATTTACTAATTCTGAAGACTCTGATTGCTCATTATCAGGTTTTTAATGACAATAAAAGACAATGGAATCTTCAGAATTAAAATTTTTATTTAGAAAACTTCAATAACACAAGTGTAACTTACCGTTTAATTTAAATTGTAGCCAAGTGATTGTCAATATTTTACACTAGATATTACTTTTCTGAGGGATGGTCTGAAACAGGGAAAGAAAGGGAAATGGAGGCAGAGGGACAGAAACAAAGTCAGTGCTTAGTCATTCAGGGACCAGGAGATAAGGCTGTCACCTCAGGTTTGACTGAAGGTGACAGTTTAAAGGCTGGGGCACAGGAGATGTACTCTTATGCCACCAAATGGATATTCTGATTTTAATGGTAATTTGTTTTCAAGAAGTGTTTTTTTTTTTTCAACCAACATCAGTGTCTCTTGCCTTAGGTAGATTCATCAGTCCTGCTCCAGACAGCAACATATATCAGACCCCTGAGTCCATAAACCACTGAAACTTGCATCATTCTTTCTGCTGTTTCAACTAGTTTTGTCATGTGAACATGTTTCCCCATTTAAATCAAATCTGATAGTCTTTTTCACTGTTGTACTTTTAGATACAATTATGCCTTTCAAGTCCAGTCTAGTTTCACTTTGCTTCCCTTATTTCAACACCCACAGCCTGGTTTCTTCATGCCGATGAATATCTGGTGCTCATCCAGACTGATTTAGTTCCCTTTTTTCTCTGCCTTCTGCACTTCAGACAATATTTTTTACTTTTCACTTTTTGTTCAATCTCAGTTTATTTGGAAATTAGGGATGGTCAGGAAGTGAGTGTACTTCAAAAACAGAGCTGTTTGCTATCATTTCATTAGGTTAACCCCTGATTCTCTTTCGAACAATTCCATTTAGCTCTTGCTAGGGCAGTTTCTGGGTATTTTTCTGGTATTTACACCTGAAGCAACTTCCAAAAAAAAGTATTATGGATGAAACAGCAGCAGATTCAGTTTCCTCCATTTTATACTGTCTTCCAGAACTATCCCTGAGGACTCCTAACCTTCAAAAAACTACATTTTCTCATACCATGCCCCAGGATATTCAACTCACACCTACAGTTTTGTGCAATAAAACCTCTGTCTTGTTCCAAAAATGCTACTAAGACAAAATAGTTATTAACAAAGAGTCATAAAACCTCCTAAAGATATCTGACATAATTCATAAGAAATTTATGTTTTCTCACTTGTCATGTTTATCTCTTTATTTTTAAGGTGGTTTTTGTTTTGTTTGTTTGTTTTTGTTTTGTTTTGGTTTGGTTTTTTTGTTTTTAATAGTATACATTAATTGAAAAGGGAAGTTACCAGCCCTGCTGTTGGATAGGTCAGAGTACTGCATACCTTTCCATGAAAACCTGTCAGCCAGAAATATGATGCATCCCGAACTGAGCAAATCTTAATTGTTTTACTGTGAGGATTGCTTAAATATTTACTGGGAAACACTGTTTTATCTGTTACCTATGTAGATTTGGAAGAGTAATACTGGATTGCAAGGCTGAGCACAATTCATAATGCCACTTCCAAGTTCCCCTTTTTTCCCATTTTAATAGTAACCAATTAGGTATAGTTATTAATCTTAAATAATTGAGGTTTTATTAAAAATCTTGCTTTCTTCTTGTCGTGCCCCAGGCCTGCATGTATTTTCAGGTTTCCTTGCATTAATTTGAGAGTTGTAGATATAAAAGTAGGTGCTGGTTAAGACTCTACTTATTATATTTCACCTTTGTTGTTCTAGCTGTTCTATTTTATTAAGGTATTTTACAATATTTCAGTATTTTAGAAATGCTGATGAAGTTCCATGTTACACATTGAAGTTCAGAACTTTAAAATCTTGAGAAGTTTTACAGCAAATTTTTAATACAGCAGTCTTCTAGATGTCTGATGTTTAGATTTTAGATTTATTCAGCACATGTACCTAGTATATCAGAGATATGTTTGTGTACTCCTGTGGGCTAAAGTTATTAGAAAAAAAAAATCATGTCTTCAAGGTAGGAGAGTTGGCTGCAGTCATACTTGTAATTACACAGTGTGCAAAAATGAGTAGAAAAAGGCATAAATGAAGTGTACTATACTTTAGGTAGTCCTTTCTGGTGTCTGACACTTTAGAAATTATAGGAGTTCATGTGAGATGAGAGAGTTTCCAGTCTTTATCCTGCACTGGGGATCACTGCCCTAAGAAATCAGGGACCCACAACTGATTTCATGACAGCACCTCCCACTGCTTAATTGGAGGGAAATTTGGGATAATGGGAGAGAGGAGTTTTTTGCTATAACTCTGTCTATGGCAGTTTAACCTCCACCTCTCTCCTATAAACTGAATATTTTTTTATCTTGTTTTATATATATAGCTAGTGTATACATATTTATATTTGTTCATCTTTATATAGGGCCTTAACTAAGTACCCTGACTACACAAGATGGGAGAGGAAAATATATTTCTGATCTGTCCTCTCTGTGCGCTATCTCCTAAATGGTGAAGTAATGGCTCCTCTAGCTTCTATTATTAAATTCTAGTGATTGCTTCTCTACTTTCCACATGTGTTTCAGCATGATAAATAAAAGGTGGAAACTAGCTGTTTCCTGACCTCTTCTGTGCTCTGCATGGTTCATTTGCATTTGTAGAGATGGCTTACAAAGGTGGTGAGTGTTGCAGAGGTAACTGGCTTAGGATCTGGGCAGTTTAGGATCTGGGCAGCAGAGCAAAACAAATTTATATTATTCAAGCAGCAGTTCCTCATACTGATCAAAGAGTAGTTTTAGTAGGCTCTGAAGGGGTACATCCTTTAATTCTTGCCCACCAGAGGCACTATGGCTGTGTCCCAGGTTTAAGGAGCTTCACAGTGCAGTGTAGCAGATCTGAATGATGGTGCATTATGACTACTATGTTGTCCCTGTGGGAGGCTTCAAAAATAAATGGTAGTCCAGTTGAGGAACAGAGAAACCTACCAAAAGAACAAAACTCTTCCATAATCTCAGTGGCAATACTCTTATATTCTGTAGAGTATCATAACTCTTTTAGTGATGTCATTAGACAGGAGAAACAAGAGGATTTAAGTTATAGGCCTAAATTGCAAGTAACAATCCCAAAGAGCTATGGGACATCCCTTACTCCAGAGACTGATACATATGATAGGCTAGGGAGTGAAAAACCCTTTTCCTCCAAAATTCAAGCAACCTTTTTCTTTGATAACTAGGCTGTTAATCAACCATTATTTGTCATCTTCACCCTCCTTTCATGTATTCAAGTAATTGCAATAGAGGACTTCAAGCAGTAGATCATACTGTTTACAATGTATCTTTTACCCAGCATGTTAGCAATTTATTGAAGGCTGGCAAATAGTTTATTCAAAAGCCAATTGTACTTAGCAGCTTAAAAAACAACCTGTTTATCTGTGGGGTTTGTGTNTTTTTTTGTTTTTTTTTTGTTTTTTGTTTTTTGTTTTTTGTTTTTTGTTTTTTTTTATGTCAATATACACCTCTGTTTTCCTTCTCATTTCACGTGTTTCAGGTGAAATTGGCATCTGGTGTTGTCAGATTTTCTTTTTCTATTCCAAATTATTTTCTGCCGAACACCAAAATTTCAATCTGCCTACAAGAAATCCTACATAAAAAACATAAATTTAAATTTACATTGAGTTACAGGTAACTTTTTTTTTCAAAAATAATTTCAGCTGTGCTGGATACCTTAAACATTGACACTGTGTTTTATTTGCTCCTTATCTGACATAAACATCTTTAGCTCAGCGACTATTTCTATGTTTTGTATTTGAATGCTTCTTAATACTAGATCTGAAGTGTAATTTTATCCTGACACACCTCTTTTACAAATATGAAAAAAATTGATAGAAAATATACTTTTAATTTGTGTCAAATATTTTTCTAGATGCATTGGTCATCAAAAAAGAAATGCTGTTAAGAATGAATACTTTCTTTCTGATCCAGCTGATTTAATGAAAACATAATTAGAATCCAATTGGGATGGACCATTTATTGTCATTATATGCATGGTCAATAAAGCAACATGAGATACTGAAGATTTTCCAGGGAATAGAACAAATATTAAAAAAAGGTAGTTGGATATTGTGAAAAATATTATTGATGTCAAGAACATAAGATATGTTCTTGTGCAAAAGAAAAGTAGTAAAGCTAAAAAGACAAATAAATATTTCTTTATGACAATCTAGGTACAAAGATATGGACAATATGTCCTACAAATTTTAATACTAACTCTTGTAAATAACTCTCAAAATTATAAACCTATGTCAGTATTTAACTGACACCTCAGATATGAAACTGACACTTAACTATTTTGTCCATGTTGGAAAAAAGTTGTTCCTAAATAAGTCTGCCAGTATATAACCAACAGTAAATTCTGCTTTTCTTCTATCATTTTGTCTAGGAAATTTTTTCTTATCATTATAGTTTCATTCACACAGAATCCTTTCAAAATTAACCATGTATAAAAATGTTTTTATTTTAATTGACGTATTTTATGTGTCTTAACTTACATTTAAATCTCATCTCCTTATTATATGCAGAAATATTACATGTCCTTTCCGAGCATATAATATAAATCAATAAATATAATTCAATCTCCTTTCTTGGCAATTAAAACAAAGTGGTCCAACATTTCTTAATATCTATAAATTTTCTCTTTGCATAAGCCATGGTTTACACATATTCATGGTATGTTTTCTATGAGAGTCTCAGGAAGTGAAGTTTTAAGAGTCATCCAATTAAATATTTTTCTTTTTTCCTGTCTGATGGCTAATTATGCTTTATATTTTCTTATGCAGGTGCTTTGGGGGAACTGTATCTATTACTGAAATAAAACAACCTTATTACAAAAAGATGATTTTTCTATCTTAGACAAAACAAAATTATGGAAAGCCTGAGAAAATACAAATCAATCTAAACTGAATAGACATGATAGAGAAGAGCAAGGACTGTTTTTATCAGTCTCTACAGATATTAACACGAAATCAACTTCCAGCTGGTTAAGAGCCCATAACTAACTGTCCCTCTGCTAATTTGACAGGCATTTCACTCAGAGAGAGAAACCAGTGGCAGAATATTAATATATTCAGGTACCTGGCCACAGACAATGATGCTTTCACAGGCAAGCAGGAAGCACTATTTACGGGGGTGGTTTTTTTTGTTGTTGTTTTTTGGGTTTTTTTGTTTGTTTGTGGGTTTTTTTGGTTTTTTTTTTTTTTTTTTTTTTTTTTTTTTTTTTTTTTTTTTGTGGGGTTTTTTTTTTTTTTTTTTTTTT
>VXBN01007303.1:339542-350250 GCA_013397395.1 Sinosuthora webbiana | reverse complement strand
TCCTATAATAAAAAAAAAAGAAAAAAAAAAAAAAAAAATCTGTGAACTTAATTTTCCAGGATTGCATCATAACTGGATGCAATATGTTATGTAAGATAATGCTTTAAGCTTATGTAATTGTAAGTTAAGATATACAATCAGGAAATTAACCTAAAGGAAGATGATAAATGACAAATATTTTGAGTAATAATTTCTTTCTGATTATGTAGTTACTACAAACTGTAGAGTGTTGCCTTGCTAAAACTAGATATTACCCAGTAAACTTTAATATATGAAAATAAGACAAAATGTTGTAGTGTAAGAAAACCTGTATTAGTACATATGCACACTGTAGACTAAATCACATTAATGTTCTCTGTATACGTCGCAAATATAATTGAGCAGAAAACCATTAATTACTCTTTATGGGTATGTTAAGTTAATGTGGGTAGAATTCTGAACTACATGAGAATCAAAATATAAATGATAGAACAGAAAATATTTTTTTAAACAGGAATAGATTACAAATTTGTTAGAATAAAGACATGGAAGGCTTGAAAGTGATTGCATTATGGTAGAATTGGGATCTTTGAGACTGTGATTATAATCATGTTGCAACTACTTAGCATTGCAAGTTAAGAGCCAATTCCCAACTAAATATTCAGTCAAGCTACTGAGTGACATAATTCTTATTTTTAAAATTCTTGAGTGTTATTTTAATTTTCAGCTTTCTGATTGTTTTATATTCTAGTATTAAAGTTTTTATGCATTGAAACATAAACAAAGTAAATTGTTTTTACTTTTTTTTTTGTGATGGACTGTTGGTTTGATCATTAGGGTCAGAAGGGTGTTTTTTTGTTTCTAAATCCTTGACCAAATCCCAAAAAATATATTAGTTGGGATTCCCAAAATAAAGTCCTTATTTTTCTCAATGTCAAACTAATGGGTGAGTGTAGTTCTTTTCGTGACCTACTTGCGACACTTGGCCCTAATTTTTTTTTACTGGCACAACAAAGATTATACTTCATAAGCTTAAACATTTTCTGCTCATTGAAAAAGAGATCCAACTGATGAATTTTATTGTGTTTACTTTATTGAGTTGTAAAGTGACAATCAAAAAAATAGATAAAAATGTTTGGTAAAAATAAAAAAGAAAACAAAAACACAGATTTTTCACTTAGAAACATAGTGAAAAAGAAAATGCAGTAAAGCTTTTATGTACTGAAAAACTCTCTTTTTTTTGTTTGTTTGTTTGTTTGGGTTTTTTTTGTTTTTTGTTTTTTGTTCTTTTTTTTGTTTTGTTTGGTTTGGTTTGGGTTTTTTTTCAGTTTTTTTGGGGGGTTTTTTTTGGGTTTTTTTTTGTAGCTAAAGAGAATCTGGTGACAATTATAAATGGAGAATGCAGTAATCAACGTACAATACTGCAAATTGAACCCAAATGCTGAAATAGTGTAACTTGCTATAGTGTAGAAATATTTTGTAACAGAGTGATGGCATAATCAGAATAATCAGACAGAAATTATTTTAAATAAATGTTTGAGCAATGTGACAGTTCAAAGGGTAGAGAAAGACTGGGTTTGATGCACCATAAGGCATTCCAAGTGATAGAGGAAAAAATGACAAGGGAAATAGAGCATCAAATATGCATCCTTCTGCATATACAAGAGACATAACTGGAAACAAGAAAAATAAGTTGGATCAGCAGCAGATGAGACACCTCACTTATTAGAGGGGGACATGAATAATCTGTTAGGTGTATGTGAGGCATATTGGCAAAGAAAGAAGTCAAAGTCATTTCAATGCAGTCTTTTTATTTTGCCCAGAATTCTTGCATTCAACCACTCTAATATTGGTTGCATAGAGCCACCAAGGACCACAGCCATCAGTGATAACTGTATGATTTGAGCTCCCTGGCACTGTAAATTCACAACTATTGTAAGCCATAGGTAATAAGGGTGAACAGCCTTAAATATGTGGTGATAAGGAGTAATGATGTGCAAAAATGAACAATTAAAAAAAAACCCCAACCTTTTGTTAATAACTGAATTTAATAAAATGTTTGAATTGGTTTAGGTTTTAGTTTAAAACTGCATTTAATTGTCACTCTTCTAAATTCTCCCACCACAAAAAGAAAAAAAAAAAAACAACAAGAAACAAACAAACAAACAAAAAAAACCCACCTCTCTAACTAATAAATATCAGCAGATCAGTAGGTTTGCCTGAAACATGCTACAGTCAGCATTACAGAAGGTATGGCAAAGCTGCTGCATGGTCAAAAGGAAGAAGTAGAAAGAGTGTGCTGAGACCTTCTCTTTCAACAGAAGTGCACAGCTTACTTTAAGACAGTTGTGAAATCATGCCCCTCAATATACTTTTTTATGTAAAGACAATATTTTTATATTTGTCATAACTTAGTTACTATTTTTATCTTAGAAGATATGTTCACTTCTTGGGTAAATCTCCTCGTAGGAGATGGAGAGGAATTCATTAGTTCCTGTGGTTTTTTGTTTGTTTGTTTGTTTTTGTTTTTGTTTTTGTTTTTGTTTTTGTTTTTGTGGTTTGGTTTGGTTTGGTTTGGTTTTTTTTTTTGGGTTTTTTAATTTGTTTTTCATTTGTTTTGTTTGTTTGTTTATTTTGGTTTTTTGGTTGTTTTTTTTTGTTTGTTTTTTTTTTAATTTTCAGTATTATCTGATAGCAGGATATTTCCAACATAGGAAAGTATGAATAGAGTATGTAGAGAAGATTTACCTATATATATAAAAATTATTAATGTACAACAATACTGTTATATATGTGCTGTGAGTGACTNGTTTTTTTTTTAATTTTCAGTATTATCTGATAGCAGGATATTTCCAACATAGGAAAGTATGAATAGAGTATGTAGAGAAGATTTACCTATATATATAAAAATTATTAATGTACAACAATACTGTTTATATATGTGCTGTGAGTGACTAATTGCTTATAAAATGTTGGCACAATATTGACTCTTTCACTTTTCAATTTCTTAAATACTTAACTGTCTTTTTTTCCATGTAGGAATTAAAATATTCCTTTCAAGAAGAATTCCCAAGAGCTTTTCTTATTCTCTTCTGTATTGTAAAACCAGAAGTACAACTAAATGGTTTGGATTTTTTTGTGTGCAATTTCTTTCAGGCATATTTATTTAAAGAATATTTGATTTCTACTAAGTAGCTACGTGTAAAAAAGCAAAAGACAAAACATAATCCTTTGCTTACCCTTTTTTTTTCATTATATGAAGACAGCATAAATGGAGTCTGTTACTGTTAAAGGTTTGCTTTGACTTATAAGAAAACTGACTTAATCTTTGAAGGGAGAAAGATAAAAAAGAACCATTTACCTTTCCTTCTCTTTTTATTTCTTCTGAAATACTTGTTTAAGAAAGTGATATTAAACATGAATCAGGACATTACAAGGCTTTTATGAAACCAGATTCTAGGAGAGAAACAAATAAAGGAACAATTCTGTTTCAAAATCTAGATACGTTCTGTCTTCCTTCATAAATTCTAACATTGGATGAGTTCTTTAAAATCTGTGCTTATATTAGTAACACAAGAATGAGAGATAATTCAAAGACAATTGGAGAACTGGCTGATAATGATGGAAATCCATCAAAAACATCCATCTTTCATCTTCATTGAAAAACTGAGACAGTCAGGCAAGGTCTCAGGTGACAAAAAAACCCAAACAAACCAACAAAAAAACATCAACAAAAAAACAAAAACAAAAACAAACCAAAACAAAACAAAACAAAAAAACCCCAAAGGTCACACACCTTCAAGATGGGCAAAAAAGAGAGATTCCGGGAGGTGCAGGCCTTACCCAGCTGAAAATTGGAAACCACATCAAGGCACATGTAGGACCAGAGTACAACTGAGAACAGCCATTTACTGAGGGTGGACTGATGCCTCACCAAAATGATTTCCTTCTCCAACAGGAAGATCAGCTTGGTGGGCAAGGAAACAGAAGTGACTGCACTAATGTTGCCAAGATTTACGGTGTCCCACAGCACAAGTTCGTGTAGCTGTATTGGAAAAATATGGTCTGGATACATAGAATGACAAGCTGGATGAAAAATTGACTAAATTGCCGTGCTGAAAGAACAATTGTCAGCAGTTCAAAACCCAGCTTTAGCCAGATATTATACGTCAGCCTGAGTTACTCCTCAGAGTTGATACTAAGGTCTATATTGTTCAAAATCCTCATTAGTGGTCTGCATGATGAGGGAAACTACACTTTCAGCATGTCCCTGGATGGAGGAAAGCTTTTACATTGAAGGACTGTCTGCCACTGGAAAGGTTTTCAACTGACTAGAGAAATGGGTGGACAAAAATAACTTCGATTTCAATAACCCTCTACACTGGAGAAAATAACACCATTTAACAGTACAGGCTGGAAGCTGATTGACAAGACAGAAAAGAGACAAATCATTTTTTTGAGACAACAAGTTAAACAGAAGTCCGCAGTGTGCTTCTGCGACAGTGAAAACTAAGTGCCTGTGACTTCATGTATGACTTCCCCTCTAGATCCTTCACCATCTTCATCTCCTTTGGAGACACCCTAATAGCTTTATATTGTTCTTATAATTTGATGCCCAAACCTGTACACAGGATCCAAGGTGAGGCTGCACCAGTGCAGAGCAGAGCTGGACAATCACCTCCATTTATGGCTGCAAACACTGTGCCTGATTGTTGCAGTGTGAAATTATTAATTTGTAATTTTATGAAGAATGGTTTGTTCCAGATTACCCTGGGTTCTAACCCCTTTGGTTTTTCCCTAGTTGTGGGTCCTGTCCATTTCCCTGCAACCCCGCCCAGACTCTGGTGAGAGGCTGGGGTGATTGGCAGAGGCTATGACTTCTCTGCCCTGTATCACGTATCAGATGTCCTGTGTATTGTCTTTTTGTCTTGGTAACTCCCTCCTTACCTGGTATCTCCTAAACCGGAACCCTAGGAGTCACTCTCTGGACGTGGCCCTGTGGGAGCAATAAACACCTAGCTCCAACCCATGTGAGAGTCATTCTTTTTTTTTCCACGCCCTCTCTACGCTTCAGCCTGAGGTTCAGACCCACCGAACCTAAAGGATACAAAATTATATATTGCATGCCTACTGGTGAGTGAGCAAGTGGGTAAACGACTCCAGACACCACCACAACTGGCGTCCAGAACATGGGGCACTTTGGGCTTCCAGGGCACTGCTGACTCATACTGAACTTGTCATTGACCATGACCCCCAGGTGCCTTTGTGTGGTACTGCTCTTCAGTCTCTCATTCCCCAGTCTGTACATATACCCGGGATTGTCCCATCCCAGATGCAGAATCCAGTACTTGTCCTTGTTAAACTTTACATGGTTAGTGATTGTCCAGACCTCTAATCATAAAGAATAAACCTATAAGTTGTTTTCCTCTTAGGGAGGCAAGAGCTACTCACTTCATTAGGCAGAAGTGGCTCAGTGGTAGATAAACTCAAGTAACTTAGAGATTTAGCCATACTCCTGTCATTAAAACTCCTGTTTTAATTACAGGAGTACAGTTAAATCTCTAAGAGAACTACTTGCAAAAAGAGCCACGTTGGCAGATGGAAATTTCAGTGCTCCTTGGAGTTGCCATTTAAAAAGAAGTTCATATCTTGTAGCAGAAGGAATTCAGGAGGCAATCCCTGGGCCGTCGGGGTCAATACACAACAGAACTTGAAGCCAGCAACACAAGGGAGTGCAATACTATTGTCGCTATAATTACATTTGGAGGGGTTTTTTTTTCAGTCTTTTTTAACCTATAGATGGATATAGCAGTTTTGGCCCACATCTAGAAGATTAAACTCACAAATGCAGATATGTAGCAAGATGCCATAAGTACTATACATCTGCAATCTTGGCAAGTTCTGTTTTTATGCTTTAGAATTTGCTTTTTTCAGATTAGACATTTAATAGATATTAAATTTGCCACTGAGATATTGCAGAACAAATATATTAAATCAATCAATCAGAAATTAACTGATTGCTTTTAATTATACTGTAATAAGGTGCCACTGCTTCAAGTGTTTAATCCAGGGGTGTATTTTTATTACAAAATTCTGTAAAAAAAATTAATGAAACACCAAAAGCCTTAGCTGATAACTACAGTGCATCGTCTCCTTCTTTTTATGCCTGTGCATTTATGGTTCTATTGTGAAGAAAAAAAAAAAATGCTCATGCTTGATGAATTGCTCAGTGACAAAAAGTGTGCTAAGTCTTGATCAAGCATACCCATCTGCCCAATAATGCCCTTTGACTAGCTTTATGTTTGATTGTTTACATTCCACAAAGCCTTCTCTCAATTACCAATTTAGCAGCTCAGATGCAGTCCTTCTCACTGAACAGAAACCCTGGATATAACAGTGTTATGCCCTGAGGTATTCTTGTCATGCCACGCTTGCTGCACATTCTATAGTACAGTTGCAGCAAAGAGAATGTGAGACACTAATGGCTTTATGAGTGCAGAAATATACATATGCTTGCAAAATCTTCCCTCCCTGCCCATCCACTTGAAACAGAGTGCAATTTGCTTGAACATTGTCTGCTTTACTTCCACATGATATTTCAGTATCTGAAGATATTGTAGTCTTAGAAGTTTTATATTTAAACAATGTATCTACTGTCAAGGAAATCTATTAAAAAAAAAACCAAAAAAACCAAAAAAACCACAAAACAAAACAAAACCCCTAATAAACTATACAGTTTTTATACCTGAGACAGGTACATTTTTCTCTTTTGGACTAAAATTTTTAAACACTGAGTACACCATAGTTTTCATCTCTTTAAAGAGGAAATAAGGTTTTTCAACAGCAGCAAATACCCTTTCTGAATTGGGACTACATCACATCTTTTACACATATAAATGTAGCTTTGAATGGGATTCTATGATTTTGATTTTAACAACTTTTTTAAATGGTCTTTTGTACCAAACATGACTTATATATTAATAATAGGATCCTGAGTTTACATAAGTCTTTATGCTTGTGGAATGGGATGTAGTACTTCCATTGTATGTTTAATGTCATTATATAACCAGATAATGTGACTGTCCCTTTAAACCTTGAAGATTGAAACCAAGCAGCTCAAACCAAGCCACACATGCATTCTGTGTTAATGGCACACCCCTGAATATGTTAGCAGCTGAAACAGCTTTGGGGGAAAAGTCTAAAACACTCACTGTTTTTAGCTTAAAGAAAGGATAAAAAAATCTTAAAGAAGGTAAAAAAAAAAAAAAAAGAAAAAAAAAGTAGAAATTTAGCATATAAAAATGGATCAATAAGCTAGCTGCCTGGGCTTTGCTTGCAAAATTAAGCCTTCTTTCTGCTGCTGGAAATTATCAATATTTAACTGCCCCTGAAAAGGCACATAGTATGAACCAAGAATTATTACTGTGAATACATAAGTCTTTACCTGAAGTGTTTCTATATTGATTTTCAGTAAGCAATGATACAGAGTTTGGATCTCATTAACAAATTGGGACATAATTATCAAATATTCTTTGATAGAATAACTAGCCTAGCAGATAACATTGAAACAGTGAAATAATTATGTATTTCTTTTAAAAAGTTTTGTAAGTGTCTAAGACATCATTCTTAAAATTAAAGCAGAGAATTATAATGAGATTAAATTTTCACGGATAGATACAAAACTGATTGAAAATATCATTGAATGAATAGATGGCAACTTTTTGATTGGTTAGTATGTGAGGTTTCTGGTCTAGTCACAGTTTTTCTCAATACTTTTATTGAGTTAGCCAGTAGAATACAAAGCATATTCTAAAATTTGCTGACGACATCAACAAATCTGACTAAATCAAATTAGAGGGATTGCAAGCAGATTAGATGATTGGATTTTAAAGTCTGCAAAATAAAGATACTCTGAAATCAGCAAGAATAACAATGTATATCAATAGTACAGTGTTACAGTTCAGTTTTGTAAAAATCAACTAAAAACAATACAGACTACAGTTAAGAGACATTACTGCTTAAAAGATGGAGGTTAACAGGAGTCCATAAATTAACCATTGGTGATGGACAAAAAAATTATTCTCCGTTTGAAAAAGGAAAATATCTTCTTGAAGCAATATGATTTTTCTATCCTAAGTTTCAGTCTTATCGTGACCCACTTAGAAAGAAATGTATAGTCAAAGTAGAAGACAGCAAGCAAGAATAGCATGAAAAGTTGAAAACATAGCTAAGGAGGAAAGGTCAAAGACAATGGTTTTGTTTTATTTAACAGACAAAAAAGACTGCCATGAAAAGGATAAAAACCAGATGTCCTCATTCTGTTGGCAAAAGAAGAGGTTTATGTTAAATATAAAGAGAAATTTTCCTTATAATAAAAGCAGTGAAGTGTGATTATTGAATACACTTCTGAAAAACTGAATAGATATTTATCTGTGACTATATTTATAGTCAAGTAATGTTTCATCCTTCTTCAGTAAAGGAGAACTGAGTGACCTTTTATAATAACATCCAGCCTACAACTTACACGACTTTTTACTGTACATTAATAAAGAATTGGAAAAATATTTAAAATGTCTTGAGCTATTGGATATGCCAAATTTATTAAGAAATACACCTTAAAGACATTATAAGATATAAATATATAAATAGTGTATGAACACCGCTTTCATAATTTACCTAGCTATCAAGAATAAAAGGAGAGCAAATTTGCACTCCTTTGCTTCACACCCAAATCTCCATGGATCAATATTTCAACATCATTGATGAGATATGGACATCAAATGTATATCTCTCACCAAATACTGTCATGGGCAATACAGATTTGAATTAGAGCTATTAAGTATGCATATATTGCTAAAAAAAATCAGATCAGGATAATGAGAAGTAAAATAAAGCCTTAAAAATACCTGCCCCCTATCTCTCCCTCCTTCCCAGATCTGCATCCTCCCTGCAGTGGTGTGGGGAAACAGGGAATGGGGGTTATTGTCAATTCGTAGAAAGTTGTTCCTGCTGCTGCTTGGGGGAGAAAAGTCCTTCCCCTGCACCAGTGTGGGGACCCTCCCACGCAAGACAGTTTTCCATTAACTTCTCCAATATGAGTCCATTCTCAAAATGCTGCAATGTGGGTCACCCTTCCACAGGGTGCAGTCCCTCAAGGACAGGCTGCTCCAGTGTGGGTCCCCCACAGGATCACAGGTCCTAGCAGAAAGCCTCTTCCAGCATGGGCTCTTCTCTCCACAGGTCTGCAGGTCCCCACCAGGAGTCTGCTCCACCACATGCCTCCCATGGGTTCACAGACTCCGCTCAGGCACCCACCTGCTCCACTGTGGGTCTTCTCCACAGGCTGCAGGTGGATCTCTGCATCCCTGTGGTCCTCCATGGGCTGCAGTGGCACAGCTGCCTCACCATGATCTTCACCAGAGGATGCAAAGCAATCTCAGCTTCAGCACCTGGAGCACCTCCTCCCCCTATATAATTATATACATATTATATATATAATTCATGGAGATAGAACAGGGAAATCATAGCTAATGCTGATTTATAAGAATTTCTGATGAGTGAGAAAAGAGTTTGAGTGCTGACACAATAGAGTTACACTGAACATAACGCAGTTTAACTGATATTCAGCAAAAAATAAAATTGTGCTTGTTTTAAAAGCAAACCTAAAAGTATATATAAACCCTTAACTATTCTATAACTATACAGATGACACCTTTTCCTCTTAAATAATATTTTCTATATCATACTGCTGACATGAAAATATATTTTTCTGAATATTTATATACCAAAAAAACACAATAGCAGAGATAACTGAATCATTTAAAGTTAAAAGATTTTTTATCTGTGTAGCCAGTTCAATACATAACTTGTTTTGTGATTATTTATGCATATTTTATTGATCACATTGTTTAAAAATGTATAATTTGTTTACAACAACCACTAAATGTTGAGAGATAAAGAAGTGGGAAATATATTATGGAAAGGAGCAGACTTTGTATTAGCATTTTGTTGGCTTCCATGGGTTGTCTATATTTTCTGAACATTTGCAAAAACATATAGGTTCAGTCTTAGCCTAGATAGAAAATTCATCTTGTTATTTTTCAAACATGTTAAATACATCTCAGTAAACAAGCAGCATAAAAGCATATAGCTTCATAGAGAACAATAGTATTTTGGATCTGCAAACAACTTTTCCCCTGTCTAATGTCACTACTATTTAGCCATCTGAGGTTAGCATTTATTGATTCTGCTTTTACTTTGATTGGATCTTACCTACTTCAGTGCTTCAGTAAATTGAAACCTTCTCCAGTTCATGGAAGAAATCTGAGAGCAAGGCAGTGAGAAAATGTACACTGACCTCAATTTGTTTCAGATGGTATTGGTAAAAACATTGTCATCAGGTTGCAGAAGTGACCTCAGCTAGCAAGAGATAAAAATAAAACCTCATATTCTCAACAAACCTTTAACAGAAAGAGATTTAATTATTCCCAAAGTACAAATCACTGCACTATTTTTCTATATTCTGTAAATATGAGAATCTCTATTATATTATTGAATTTAAAGGCCAGCATTCGAATGCATTCCCTGATGAATAAACCAGCTTTATATGATGTAAGATGTGTTTCATATCTACAGTGTTATTACACCTATTATATATTTTACTGGTTTTTTTTTAAGTACTACCTAGATATTATAATATGATAGCTATAATACAATTAATATAATAAAA
>VXBN01007303.1:315425-332744 GCA_013397395.1 Sinosuthora webbiana | reverse complement strand
TTTTTTTTTTTTTTTTGTATGGTTATCACTGAAACATTTCTGAGATTTGGCTATCTTTCCCAGTACAAGACTTAAAAAGGTGAAGGGTGACAGATCATATGTTTATTAATTTATTTGTTATCACAAATAGTGCTTCTCAGCTACTACATGTAAAAGTCTTCATTTATGTTCTGTTCAAATACAGATTTATAAGAAAACTCTCTAACCTTCTGACGAAACAAAAGACAAGCTTTGAACTCCTTACACCTCTGTGTGCCATAAATATTTCCTATGTTCTTTGTTCTTACACTAGCAGGTCTAATATATCCAAGTTATCTCTGCAGGAACTGGTAAATTAAGATAAATTAATGGCAATTGTTAAATCATTATTGTCCAATATGATTCGTCCCTCCTGAAAAGCGTAGGCATTTAATATGTTTTATGTTTCATGTTTTCTGACAAATAAGGATGAATATTTGAGACTCATGCACTAGCCCGGTACTTTCTGATAGCCAACAGTTAGTGTTTGTTTCAAAATGAGAGGAATCCTTCTCCTGTAGTTTTTCAGACTAGGAAAGATCTTAGGTGTGTGCCAAATCTCTCCTTCCCTGATATTTCAATCGGTTGTGAAACCATTTTCATTTGGATTCACTGATCACTATCTACCACTAAATGTAGCTATTTTTAAAGAAACACAACTAAGATAATTCCTGTTGCAGTTGTTTTATTTAACTGTTAACTAAAAACTTAACTTCTTGTATCTGTGGGAAAGGTTGTGCAGAAAGTGCTCTTGGCCTACTGAATTGTCTTTAGCAAGGTCTTTGACATACACTTCTTAAAGCCAAATTAACAAGAAGTGGACAGGATAAGTGCATGATAAGGTGAGTAGAAAATCAGCTTGACTGTCAGGCTGAATTAGTAGTTACCAGTAGCACAAAATCCAGCTGGCAGTCAGTTAGTAATGGCATCCCTCAAGAATCTATGCTGAGATCAATAGAGCTGATATGTTCATTAATGATCTGAGTGATGCAATAGAGTAAATAGAGTACATCCTCATGAATTTATGGAAGATAAAAAATTGGGAGGAGAAATTGGCACACTAAACAGGAGAGCTGCTGTGTGAAGGTACATCAAGAAGCTGGAAAATTGAGTTGAAAAAATCTCATGAACTCCAGCAAAGGTAAATACAAATGTCTCTTACAGAAAAAAATCCTTGTCATACTGTTGGGCAAATAACTGCATCCAGTTACAGGACCCCCAGCACAAGAAGGTCATGGACCTCTTGGGGTGAGTACAGAAGAGGGATACCAAGAGATTAGAGGGATGGAGAAGCTCTTCTGTGAGGAACCATTTTGAGAAATATGTTTGTTCAGCCTGGAAGAGAGAAAGCTTTGAGTTGACCTAATTGCAGCCTTCTCTACAGAATCAGACCGAAGCACGTTTTATATCAAACATTCTTGCAGTTATGACAGGAAGTGCATGGTCAGAGGAGAGGTGGGTCTGCACCATTCCAAGCCAACTTCCTGCTTCACCTTGAGACTCACACTCAGACCCTGTCTCTGTGCCCTCTTCCTCACTTCCCAGGGAAGAACTGCTGTGCATATGTAAACAAAACAGTGTGAAAAGTCTAGCGGCATGCAGCAGGTGAACTCTAAAGGAGGGCAGAATGGGTCCCCTCACTCTTCTTTCTCTGGCTCTCTTTTGCTTCTATTTCTTCTCTCTTTCTCTTTTGCTTTCTCTGTCTTGAAACCCCAGCTCCAGACCATGTGCATGGCAGGACCAGCTCAGGATCTACGGACTGGTGATATTTTGTTTCTGCCCTTGCTTTGCCTGAGCAAAGTACAGCTATCTCAGTGTGCAAGACCAGAAGGATTGCTGGTTCTAAACATTTCAGGGGTGGGGTTCTGTGGTAGAAGGGACAGGTCAGACCTTGCTTTGGTGAGGTAAAGCCCTGCTCTGCCCACCCCATTCCTCCTGGACCCTGTATCCCCCCCTGCAGTGACTGCCAGTCCCTGGCATAGCAGAGGCAATGCTCCACACCTGCCTCTGGAGCCCCTACCCCAGCTCCTCAGTGGCCACCAGACAGGAAGTCACACCTGAGGGAAGGGCCCAGGAAAGCCAAAGGGTATTTAAACTGAAGCATGAGGCAAGCATATGTCATGACTCTACCTTTCCTTGGATGTTATATCAGCTGAGGCACTGCTGAAACACAAGAGTGGTAGTTAAATTTATCCTTTTTGTATCTTTTCTGTCTTACTCTTTTTCTGATTCTAATTCCCTCTTCTTGGAGTTTTGAGTAATTTAAAATCCGATGGATTTGGAGTTTCCAGTGTGGGATGGTCTAGGTTAATGCTTTGTGAAGTGTTTTATGTAGATTGAATGCTGCTCCAAAGTTTGGCCAAAGTTCTCTGATTTTATGAAGTTGTCAGTAAAATTTGGGACTGCACTTGGAATACTGCATCAGGTTTTGGATGTAAGTCCATCAAGGGACACACATGTGTTCAGGAAGCTGGAACACATGACATATCAGGAGAAGCTGAGACAGTGGGCCTGTTTGATGGTGAGCAGAATAAGCTGAGGAGACACTGCTGTCTGCAATGGCAGAACAAAAGACAAAGCCTTCTGAGCTTTGTAAACTGGGAGCAGGGGTAAATGATGAGTCGCAATATGAGTTGCAATGTAAGTTGCAATATGCAACATTTCAACTCAGCATAAGGAAATTAATTTTTTTCATGAAGATGGTCAGACAACAGAACAGGTTGCCTGTGTAGTCTCTGTCATTGTAGAGATTCAAAATGCCCTGGTCTGAGCAGAAACCTAGATAATATTACCTTTGGAGGTCCCTACCAAGCTACATTCTTCTGTCTATGACCTACATGAATAATTGACAGAAAAATCTACCAGTGAAAAGCAGCAGACTGCTGTTCAGAAAGGATCAAACAAGGCCCCATGATCTGAATGTGTATTTTTTCATGCATAGCGTCATGTTCCTAGGCTATACACAAAGAAAAGCCAAAGAAGAAGTGAGTCTGGAGGGTTGCCCTTTCCAACAAAGGCTTATTTACCTTTTGAGTGTATATATCCTTATTGAGTGAAGAATACGGAAAACAACCAAAAAAACCACCAACCCTCATTATTAATTCCAGCTGTATCATTGGATGAGTGATTTTTTTAACATCTGAGCAAATGGCTTGACACTAGCAGTGTTGACAATAGATGTGAGTACTATTTTGTCTGAATAGTATATATGGACACCTTCCTAACTTTAACGTTGGAGTTGCCTCCATTCTTTTTCCATGTCCACTGAATTTTGTTTATTCAGTCAAACATCACATCTGTTGCTCATCAGTGACTCTAAATCACTTTCTACATCCAATGTTGGCATATAATCCTCTGTCCATTTGCAACATTTTTGGCTTAATCAAAGTGCTTTCCAATATCCAGGAAATCTTTCTTTTCCTAATTTGCCATTAAATAAACTATAAGAGAAAGGCTGCTGCCAAGAAAAGAGGATAGAAAGCTCAAACCAGGCAAATGTTTTCTGTCTTTTCCAGACCCATTTGAACCAAAGAATACTTTTTTCAATATAGCAGCCAATCTGACAAAAAATTACAAGATTGAGTTGAAAACATTTTTGATTTGAGGATAAGTTTATCTCAATGCCCTCCAATCTGTAAGTAAAAAAATCAAGATTTTTGAGGCTTTTTTACAGAATGAGCATCTATAGAACTGTGAATGTAGCTTGGCTAAACAGGAGCAGTAGATTGGCAGTTGATAAGCCAGTTAATTTAACCTTGCTATATTCAGCGACTACTGCAGTGTGTCCAAAATGGTAAGGGAAAAAAATTATCAACTGTTAACTTATGCTATCATTTCCCCATATAGCAATGTAACTTTCTCATCAGCATTGCAATTCTTTTTCCTGATCAAATGAACTTTTCCCTAATGTAAGCTGTGGATTCCCCATCCCTGAAAGTGTATAAGGCCAGGCTGGATGTGATTTTGAGCAATCTGGTTTAGTGGAAGATGTCCCTGACCAGAACAGTGGGGTTGGAACTAGATGATCTTTAAAATCCCTTTCAACGCAAGCCAGTCCATGAGTCTAGGATAACCTGTCACTTCTCCAAGTGGAGAGGAGCTGGAAAGAAAAACTGATGAGGAATGTGAAGCTCAAGGGAAAGCTTGTATGCAGTGACCATGAAATGATGGAATTTAATATCCTCAGGGCAGTGAGGATGATCTACAGGATTCTCAGTACCTGGGACTCTGGGAAAGCTGACTTTGGGCTCTTCAGGGACCTGCTTGGTAGAGTACTGTGAAATAAAGCCCTGGAGGGAGGAAGGGACAAAGAAAGTTTTCTGATAATCAACTATCTCTGAGATCAGCAGCAATGAAGCCCAGTGAAGGATAAATTGGGAAAAAAAAGTTCCAGGAGGCCTGCATGGATGAACTAGGATCACCTGGACAAATCAAATGCACAAAGGAAGCCTATAGAGGTAGAAGCAAGGACAGGTAGCCTGTGAGGCATTCAGAGGTTAGCCCTGTAAGTACTATGTTTGGTAAGTGGTCTAGCAAGCATATGCAGTCACTGAGCAATAGATACCAGGTCCTTATGTAATACAGGTTTGTGTTTAGATTAGGAGAAATGGTTTTATAATTAATACATATAAGAAGAGTTTTCATTAAACCAGTTGCAGTAATGTTAACAGTCAAATTAATAAAGAAGAACAACATGAAAAATGCCCTCATTATTATTATTATTATTATTACAAAAATTAAATCATTTTTCTTTGGTTTTCTATTTACCCTACCAACCTATGTCTCTGGGAACTCAGATAAGTAGTAACAGCTTTTCTCAGTTGAGATGGTAGGTTACCAATCAGCATCCCACGGTCTGTGCCAGGATGACTGCAAAAGCAGTGGTATATGTGGTTTTTGGCTAGCTGAACTGCCAGAAACATTTTTTATTTTCTCTCTTTCTCTCTCTCTCTTTTTTTTTTTTTTTTCCCACCATCCTGACTCTCTAGGGGTACTATTCAGGGCAAAGAAATCAGAAATGATAGCTCAGTAAAATCCTCCCTATCTTCTGCTTGAGGGAGAAAGTAGTTATGAACCTTAATAGAAGGCATAAAAGAGTGAATAAAGTGCCAAAGAAAAGGGATCCATACCAAAATATTTAATGTAGCAATCTTATTGCTGTTAACCATACTTTTCTGTAATAATTAGATAATTTACACTTTTATAACTCCACTAATGAAAATAATTGTTTTGTTTGAATTAAGTAATTACTGTTCAGATTAGATTAATATTAATCTCTTGCCTTTTGTATGTTCTTGCACCTACAGTAAGATATTTGGTGTAAGATTTACTGGATGTGTCTAAAGGCAGGTTGTTTCTCAAGGCATGTAAATGCCAGTTTCTCATCTCTACCCCTTGTATGAAAATGGCCCAAAAATGCCCCCATGTACTTTAGGCCAGACTTTATCTGAGACAACTATATTCAGTTCATCCAAACTTGTACTGCAATGTGCTCTTGTGATATGTTCAAGTTTGGATACAAAATTCTAAATGTGTTTTGTCCACTCTCAGTAGGACAGTCTGCACCTTATTTTCTCTCTGAGGGTAGTAATTTTTTTTTTTTTCCCCAGATTTTGTAAAAGTTTGAGCTAAAAAAGTCACAAGGGTAAATAACATTAGCTAAAACTGTGGATCAGAAAACCATAAGGGTGGGGTCGTTTCATGTAGTGATTCAATTCCTCTCTTCTGAATCTCTAACTAATTCCAGACGGTATCTAAAATCAATAGTGCATGGTTTAAAATACAGATGTCTCTAGGTGCCTGGTTTGAGCTACTCTAGTCTCAAGAAACAGATGCACATTTTACAGTCAGACTGCCATTGGGTATAAACAGAAGATGCACAGGGAACAGTGATAGGAACTACAACTTTCTCTTCTCTCACATAAGCAACTTAAAAAATGATTCTAGGAGGAAAACTATACATTGGGTCCCATCCACTAACCCACTGTTTATCACCCTCTGCAGTAGGCAGGAACTAATGCTGGGGGGAAAATGTATGGAACAGAAACATTATAGGATGATCTCCATGGTACAGTTTCTAAGCTGCTGTCAATTAGCAGTCAAGAAGCTTCCAGAATGTTATGCTCCACCTAAATGATCATGAGTTTCCTTATACATTTGCTTTCTTCAATCTTATACTTTGTTTTCTTGCCTGCATAAGAGGCTAGTTTCAAAAGAATGCATGGAGTTCCCTCATCTGAGATACCCTTTATTTTAGTTAATAGAGTTCTATTATGTGAGAGAGATATCTAGTACTACTCTTTGGGTAAAGGTGGGTTAATCCTTCGGTTATTTTGACAAAGAATAAACTCTTGTCCAATCTTAAAAAACAGCCTTTTGTTCTGAACACTTACTAGGTGGGTGCACCAATGGTGAAACATGAGGGAAAATCCTATTCACACACAGAGTTCACTGAAAAAAGGTACTCAACAATATTATGATTCAACTGAAGTGTTTTTGAAGACCGCTGTTTTAAACCTGGTTACTATTTAAGGTTCCATATTTCATCTTCTTAATGTTACTAAAAATACTTGGCTCTCTTATGATAAGTACTATTGAAACAATCTTAGTCACAAATAGAAGAATAGGTATCTAATTTTAAAAAGACTTTTTTTCACATGTGTGTATCAAATTGGTATGAATACCTATTAAATATTTACTAAGAAAATATTTACTAATATTTTAAATAATAAAAATATTTACTAATAAAATACTTTAGAAAATATTTAAGTACAGAAATGATTACTTCAGAAACCTATCTCCTGACAATTGATCTGGTTTATATTCCTACAAATGAGGGTCTCTTTTTAAAACGTTGACATATACTTAACTGTTAATAATTCTATTTTAGCTTTTAGATTTTCAAGAAATAAAAGGTTTATATTTTGAATACTTAAAAGTTAAACTGCCNGCAAAAAGAAGTAATTAAAATTTAAAAAGTAGCATGAGCTACAAAACATAATGAAAAGCAGCCATAAAGTAAAACAGTTGTACATAGCACAACACTCTATGAGGTCAATGAAACTTCACATATTTCAGAAATTAAATGGTGCTACAGACATTCCCAGGCATTAGAACTTACTCATCCATCTTGGATGGTCTTAGGAGCAATTGATTTTGGTTATCTGCATTCCTCACTTTGTCACTGTTTCTCTGGTCACTGTGTGGTCACTGCTTTTTATTTTTTTTGTTTACTATCATAATAGTAGCATTTGAAGTCAGATGTTGGCTAAATCCTGACAATAAAATGTAAAACAAACATCCAGACTAAATATTTTGCCCTGTCATAAGCCCCAACTGCAGGGCTTGTGTTAATAATGTTTTCTGCAATACAAATCTGAATACTTTTGATACTATAAAGGCAGAAGTGAATACCCAGTTACTTTGTTAAAACTAATGCTAAGATTAAACAACAAAGGATAGAAA
Source organism: Sinosuthora webbiana (assembly GCA_013397395.1). Lineage (NCBI taxonomy): Eukaryota > Metazoa > Chordata > Aves > Passeriformes > Sylviidae > Sinosuthora > Sinosuthora webbiana. The sequence goes on along the minus strand of VXBN01007303.1, from coordinate 325,262 downwards.
TTGTTTTTACTACATCCCTAAATATTATATGTATAGTGACACAATGAAAAAATGATTTTTTTTGATTAATGATTCTTTTATTAAAACACTGGAGGATAATAAACTTTTTTGAGTATGAATTATCAGGATCAATTTCTTTCTGTAACTACTTCAAAGTTTGTCTTCTCTGTTGAGAAAGTGTATAACAGTACACTTAGCATGGTCTGTGAACATAAAACAGACTGTAGTTAAACATATAGGATACCCACTTTAAATAAACATGGAGTTCCAACAGAATTGACTTACACTTCTAATTGCACTTTAATGAAAAAACAAAATTTTAAAATTGTAACTGCATTTCTGAAGAAAAAGCTAAACTCAATTCCATCAAACACTTTTTTCAATGTAGATGGATTTTCTCATGATCATGATTTTTTTTTTCACCCAATTTTAACTCAATCTTATTCTGCATTATTTTTTCATTCTTCAATTTAAATCTTTCCGACATACAGAAGGTACAAACGAAAAAACACGTTTTGGTCTCTCTTTGGTATAAGACTCCAAGATCGTTCTTGAGAATTGATTCACTTTATTTCTGAAATTCCGTGAAATGACCTTTCTCTGTGAGAAACAATTCTCCATCTTCGACTAACCAAACATGATGGCTATGATGGTGGGAGGAAAAACAATACTGTGTGCCTGCTGGAAAACCCTTAACAACAACTCAAATTATTAGCAAAGCTGTGTTTCAGTGATGTTTTCATCATTTTTTTCTTACTTGCAGTATCAAATTACTCATTAGTGTTCTCTTCACCTGCTTCAGTGAAGAGTCTCACTCTACAGAATTGCTTAATATTGGATAATCCAAGTACATAAATTTCTAGATATATTTATTTAATTATTAGAAAAATAATAATCACAAATCTACTTTATATCTCAAGAATTCTTCACATTAATTGTATTTTTCATTATAGGAATACTTTCTTTTGTTATTTCTGTACTTTAGCCTACTTAAATACTTTCCACTACTTCATATTTAAATATGTAGAATCACATAGTGGGATTTGCTAGTCACTAGACACTAATCATCATTTGATATTATTGATCAGCAGAGTTTAAAAACAGTGAGAAAAAAAAATAGAAAAGGACACGGCTCTTTTTTCTGTTGGCTACAGAGAAGTTAACTTCTAGGAAACTCAGTTTCACAATAATGCACAGGGCATGCTTGTGCATTCAGGACCACACCTCCTCTACTGAATGATGCTCTCTGCACAAAGCCTATTTGCAGTGCTAATTTACAGGTCTGCTGGTTGTAAAGACCTAATCATGCAGACTCTTTATGAGGATATTCTCAGTGCCTTCCTCAAAAAGTGAGGCAGCCCTTAACCCTTGATGGCATAAAAACATTGGTGAACTAGGCCTGGGGAACAGTGTAAAAAAGCTTTGTATTGATACTTTTTTCAACGCTGTAAAATGTTACTAGTCACACAATAAACCTAAAAGATGATTCAGAGTGCAATATTTTTTCTTTATAGTTTTATACCTTTGAAGAAGCAAGAGGCCAGATCTGTATATCTTAATCAGGTGAACAGTTTCTCCTCAATAGTTGATTAATAGATGTAGCCAGAATCCAGACATAAGGTTTACTCTCAGAAACCCTTTTTTTCATTCTGTTAACTGGTTTCAATAGCCTTCAATATCCTATAATTTTAAAAAGAAAATGTGATCTGAAATTTTTTTCTCTATCAGAGCATTAGCATGCTTTTGTACATTGTTTTGAGGATTGAAAAAAGGAAACAATATACTCAAGACAAGTATATTTCTATGAATATATGAAGAATTAACTTGAACACTGAATGAAGTTAGTGAATGAAAACACAAAAATAGAAATTCAAAACTGAAATCTTCAAATCACTGTAATGTTCCAAACTTTTATTGACTTTCTATTTCATGTATTTCTTCTGCTGTTTCTTCTTTTGAAACCTCAGCTATGTTTTGCAAAACTTTGTAAACATCCTCATCTTCAAGTGGATGGAGTCAGAATTCTTATGAAGTTTTGAATAAGAGATTTCTTTCACAAGTATTCCATGAAATACTTGGGGGTATTCAATATCCTATAATTTTTGCTTTCATAAATTATAGGAGAGATAATGACCTTTATCTCTCCTAATTTCTGAGTGCTGGTTATTGATTCTGTAGCCTGTGGTCACTTTATTCTGTGTGTTAAGATTACTATATTGTGCCAGAAGCCTTGGTAGATTAAAAGTATGAGGAGGAAAATGGTAAATGTAATGTGATCTTTGTGATCTATTGCACAGATATCTGTTGTATGTGCCTGTGCTGCATATCAATGCAAAGTGTGGATCCATTCTGCCAGTTATGGGTAAGTAAAATCTAGAAATTATTTATTTTTAAGTTATTATTAATAGTTGTTTCTCCTTGGTTTACTTGTCTTCCTTCCCAATATAAAACTAGTTCACATTTTGAATTTTTAACATCTAATTCAAGTATTGGAAATCTTCTGAACTCCATTTGTTCATAGGTGATGAAGGTACAATAAGAAGGTACAAGAAAGACAAATACCTGGAGTCTCAGAATAAAAAAAATATGCTGTGTGCAGTGAGCCAGGACGAGCCTCTAACGTGATAATCAGACTGAATAAGGCCAGCTTAAAACCAGTAACAGAGTAAATGTTGTGTTAGGATAATAGGGTGCTGACAGGATGGATGCCCTGCAGCTGAATCTCTCTGTTCTTCCTGGAAGATTTTGTAATGGAGAATTAAGCATTGTCTACCTCAGGCTTACTCAGTCAGAATGTATTTCTGCAGATGAAGCTGCTGATATGACAAGTAAAGGCACAGGGATAAGTCTTACAGAGCCTCAGTGCTTGCAGGCATGAGTCCCTGCACATTGAGCAGGCAGGGTCAGTGCTGTATCCTCTAGACAGTAACAAATAGAAAAGACTGTGTAGGTATGGAACAATAGTTGATAGCAAACTAAATCAAGCATTATACTGTAGGGTCTAGTGTTACTATGGAGAAATGAGTCCCTCAGGGGTCTGCAAGGAAAAGCTTTGATATGCAAACCTTCTAAGTCTTTGGAAAGCACAATGCACTGAAAAAATGTACACACAAAAAAAGTCTGGTAGATTCATTACTATACAAGAGCTCACTCACTAATAACAGTGTTGATAATAAGCGGAACACAAGTAAATGGCAAATAGGAAAAAACTGAAAAGGTGACACAGTTACACATCATCTAAAATTTCCTGTATGTGTTTCACACAGACAAGCCAAAAATTGCCCTCTCAAAACAAAATATATTGTAAAGTTTTAGTTTAACAGAAGAATGAAGATGCATTTATAAACACATTACTACTGTAAAACAGGTAGAATCCTGTGATTCATCTAATCTTAAGAATGAACTTTTTCTGTTTGCCAGTTGACTAACTGGAAAATTAAAGGTGTTTAATAATAATAATAATAATAAAACAAAAACCACCATTTTTTTACACTAATGCATATTTATTTATTGATAGAAGCAATTTTGCATTTTTTAACCGAGCTATTCCATGAATACTGAAACTAATGATGTGTGATTTTATGGATTAGTAATTAGCTGGTGATTAGCTTTTTTTGTCTGAAAAGGTGCAAACTACAACCAAGAGACAATAATTTGCTCTTAATATTAAGGTAATTTTAAAAGATCTCTCTGTTGGTTTTTTGTTGTCCAGTAATGCTTCTGCTTACACAGTTTTCTTTACTATACTCAGAGCATACTGATAGTATTTTACATGGTCTGTACCATTCAGGAAAATAGGTAAAATTAAAATGCAGATTATAATTTTATGGAATTGATGGCAGTTGGGAAGTTTGGAAGAATGCTGTCTCTCTTTCTCACATCCAGAGCATAAACTTCAGCTAGAGGCCTTATTTTTAAATAAGATAAGTGTATTGTGCATGGCCTCCTCTTGATCTAAAGGGTCTTCACAAACTTTCCCCATGCCGTATGTACCAGATAATGACACATTTAGAGCATTTTATAGATTCTTTTTAATAGAACAATTTTTTGCATGCTAATAATCAATCTTAATGTTTCTCTAATGCCTTTCTGTGGAATCTTGTTTTTCTAAAATTATAGGAAGGATAGTAACCAAAGATGTGTTCAGCCATCTCCAGGAAAGCAGAGCCTCATCATGCATAATGAAAACTTGGAAAGAAAAATGCCATCACTCCAAGTGACCTTCCTTCCTCCTTCCTCCCCCAGCTTCTGTTGCTGGGCACCATATCATATGCCATGGGACATTCCTTTTGTCAGCTGAGGTCAGCTGTGCTGGCTGTGCCCCTTTTCAGCCTCCCGTGTATCCCCTGCAGTCCTTGCTGGTGTGACAGGGTGGGGAAGCAAGAAAAGCCTTGTCACTCTGTAAGCACTCTTCAGAAATAGCTAAAACATTTCCATGTTTTTATCACTGCTGTGGTTAAAGATCCAAAAGAATAGCATAGGAACTACTATGAATAAAATTAACTCTATCACAACCAAAACCAGAAGAATTCAAGCCTTTGTTAATATTACTGTAATTTGAGACAGGATTTCCATTATGGTGTGTTTTGTTTAAGGATTTAGATTTTAAGCCTTTCTTTTCGTCTGTGGGTAAAACATGTCTGTATTAAACTGAGATGCCTTTTATTTATTAGTCTATTTACACCCATGGTATGATGTGAGTATAAATCCAGCCACTTCAAGTGGCTGTATCCTATTTTGCTCTCACCAAAATTTGAAGTAATAGCATGCAAAAAACCTATTTTTCTTACTTATTTGCTGGAATCTTCTCAGTAAGCTATTCTCCTGAAATACCTGTGAGAACTTTATGTCATCTCTGTTCAGATGCATGGGAGTGGATCTACTTTAATTTCTTCTGAATTCTATAGATACTGTCTCATATGTTGTCCAGAAAGATCAAACTCAGCATATATTTTTAATTTCATTTTCTGGAATAGTTTTTAATAGATTCTGGATTTTACTAGAGAGTAGGCTTTTTCTTGTGATAAAAAATGCTAAGTAGTATTGTTACTTTTCTATATGGAAGATTACAACAGTTTCAACTGTGCAGGAATTTTGTGCAAGCCAGAACTTTGATGGGGATCTACCCAGACCTTTTCTTGGCAGTTAATATCTTGATGAAGGCATAAGCTGTTTTTGTTGTAGTATGCACATAATCTAAATAAATTTCAAAGTGTTTAGATATGACTTCTTGAGCATTAAAATATGTTCCTTAATAACTTTTCTATTTTGAGATATCAGCTTTCTTTCTTTACACAAACTGAGGACTCTCTTGTCTCTCCTTTTCCTTCTTATAGACAATTTTCCTTTAAAATTACAAAAATATGTTTTTTAAGTATATCTATATGTATGTAATTTGAATAATTCTAGTATTTCTGTGACGCTGTGATTGCATCAAAAATTTTGTACTTGCTTACTGTGGTATTCTTCACATTTTCTATCTCTTTCTTATAGTTCTTGCTTTCCACATGAGAATTATGCTAAAAATATGAATAATATATGCAATCTAATAGCACCTTCCATGCTAAATTGTCATTGCCTCCAACTATGTTGCCTTCAGAATGTGTTAGGCTCGATACGGTTGTCCTCCACAGTTGTACACAAAGTTCCTTTTAATGACATGTGACATGGACAAAAATGTTGGTTGTGAGTACTGTGCATACTTTTTGGTCTGAAGCAGATATGTCTCAGGCATGTTTCTGAGCATATTTTATTTTACATTTCTCTCTTAACAATACGGAAAATATTAACTTTCTGGAAATAATTATCCTCTTTTCACATGGAAAAAAGTTTTCAATCAGAGAAGAATAGCGTCTCCTCAAACATGATTTAAATCAATGTCAAAATGTAAATTTTATTGTGACTTTTTTTTTTTTCTGTGTTAAAGATTTTTCACTGTAACTTTTTATTTACCGAGATGGAGGAGACGTAACATTATTTTTTGAATTTCAAAAAGATCTCTTCAATCTTTAATTCAATTTTTAGTATTGAAGATGAAAAAAGATTGGTTCTAGAGAGATAATTTGTTTTAAAATATTTAGAAAAAAAGAAACACGTTTTTAATACTTTGCTATACTTCCTACATTTTTTTTTCAAAAGAGATAGTTTTAAATTAGTTCCAGAATTTTTTCTCTCCTCATATATATCCATACATAAGCCCCATATATTGAGTTTCTTGCTGTCCAAGTAGTCTAATAAAGTTGGTAAAAGAAGTTGTTTTTTTTTTTGGTTTTTTTTTGACACTGCAATACAAACTGCTAACAATGCAAATATATGGCATTCATGTTGCAATAAAAAAATAAATATACCAACATCATGCATAATTCAAAATTATCTACTCTGTAAATGATAAGGATGTCAAAACGTTTTGATTGCTCTTCTGTTAGAGTAGGAGAAATCCATATTTTTGTCAAGGGGGGAAATGTCTAGGTTAAAAAGTAAAACTGAAATATAAGTAAGTGAATTTTGAGAGTAAATTTAGGCAGAAGCCTATATATATTTACATTGATCCACATGTAATTCCTGCGTAGCATTCTCCTTTGATTTCTCACAAATACTAGAGAAATAATTATTACTAAAGATCATAATTATTTCTAATGGTGCATTCAAATATTTTCCTGAAGTATCAGGAGTGGTGTGATGAAGAATGTTCTGAGATAAAAATGAAACTTTAAAGTGCACACAAGAGACAGAAGTATGAAAAATTGCAGGCAATTTTCACTTGCATTAATCTAAGATGACATCTATTACTGCTGCAGCTCTGCTGTTGGCTGATAAGAGGGTTGCTGTGACCTTATGAGCTAAAGTACACAAGTCAGAGAGGAGCAAGTATATTGAATATTTTTCATGTAGCGGTTACTAAAACTTATATACAGAGAAATCTTATTAGTGTTAGGGAATCTATCAACATCTTTTCAGTAAAAATGATCGCTGATGGTCAGTGATGTTTCATTTCCATGCTTTTCAGTAGTTTACACCTTGCTCCAAGCTGTGGGATTTTTTTGCTGTGTGTGGGTGGTGGGTTCTTTTGGTTTTGTGTTTGGTTTTTTGGTTGGTTGTTTTTATTTTGTTGTTGTTGCTGCTGGGTGCAGGGGTTTTTTTTATCTAAAAGGCAATTTCCTATTATGAGCCTTGTCCCTCTGGCACAAATATGAAATTACTTACCTTTTTTCCCTTTTGAGTGTAATTGCCATAGGTAAGCATTAACAACGAGCTAGCCATCTATTTGAAATTCTTATTTTCAGAATTCCTCATGTGCTTCTCACACAATTCTTTCTAGGGATAGTGCCAATTTCTGTCTTAGAAAAGAGAGGCACTGCTTTCAGCCAACTGAGAAGGTATTCTTTTTTATGTGGGTTTTTTCTTTATTTCCTTAAGATGATATATTTCTCTATATCTATATCTATTTTATATCTATATTTATATCTGTTTGTAACCATATATCTATGTCTGCACAGATGCATGCATCTGTGCAGACATTCATTTTCTTTCTAATCATAAAAAAAACTCAAAATGCCAGGGTAAACTTGAAAGGCTTATTTCTGAATGAGGAACAAAATCCATACTATTTTTGCAGAGAAATTTCAAAGATCAAAATTTGGTTACTTGAGCATAGCCATTCCTTCTGTGAGAAAATTTCCATTTATCTGCATTACTTTTCCTCAAATGATAAGCAAAAATATCTAAACAATAATAGCTAAGCAGCTAGTGTGCATAGACCAGTAGTTTGTTGATTCAGAATGTACTTTATTGCTTTTGAGGCATCTTTCTCTTTCCATTGGACAAGTCCCGTCTGAAATGGGAGGACAGTGTGAGACCATGCAGTTTGTTTTGACATACCTGCTCCCCACTAGTCACTCTGGATGGGCTGAATAGACACTTGAGGAATAAAAAGGGTATTGATTCCACACAGACTTCAAACATGGGCTGGATGATGTGCTGCTCAAGTAGATGCATTTTTTTAGACTTATCTGGCTGTGCTAGATGTGCAAATATAACATGGAGAAAGCTGACTGTGCAAGCTGTCCCTTTCCTTCAGAAAAGGTGAACTAAAGAAGGAAAGTGCCTAGTGAGACCTGTTTCTACAGAAGACCCAGGTTCTCCTGGAGACAAGGACTGCAATGAATCATTACAGAATTGCTTTTCATTCATTGCATAACACTTGCATATTTGTTGTTCCTCTGTTTTTTTAAGTTTTTTTCAGTTTTTTCTTTTCTTTCTATCTATCTATCTATCTATCTATCTATCTATCTATCTATCTATCTATCTCTGTAAAAAATGTTGTTAAACTATTTCTCACCAGTCATCCATGGGCAAATTGCATGTGCAGAGCTGTAATGCTCATGTCAGAAATAAGGATTTAAAAAGATACATTTAAGAACATAAAACCTTTTTACTGTCACTTTTAAACCTTGAAAATAATAATTGCAGAGGTCTAGAGAATTAGAAAAAGATTCACCTCTCAAAACTACCAGGTTTTCACAAAACTGACAGAAGATTTTGCAAGATAAATCATCTAGTTCTTTCAATTATTGCGTTGAAGAAATTTTCTATTCTCAATTAATTGAGGTGGCATACCAGGAATTTTAGAAACTGAAGCACTTTTTAATGTGAGGGAAAAGTTAGCTGATGCTTTGAAACAGGATCAAGTATCTGGAGATGGCATTGGACCTTAGGGCATTCCGGAAATCCTCTATTAAGTCAGCACAGAGCTGCCTGTATGAAAATAATGAAAAAAACATATGAAAATTTAGTAGGGAAAAAAAAAAGTTCATGGTTAGGCTGACATGGAACTGTACATTATGACATCACCAACATAGGAGAGGCACAGGAGATATTAAAATAATTTGCAGGTTTTAAATGGATTCTATTCCCTTCTGCCTCATCTACATCTCACAGTTTCCTAAAGTTTGTCAGTTCATTCTACAACATTTCTGTTATCTTTCTAATTTAGTTCTCAAGTGAGAGACTCAATGATGTGATCTTTAAGGAAAAGCATTCAATTAAATATTTAAAAACTCCAAGTCCTTGGAATGCTTCCTTTTCTTTCAGGGTCATGTTAGGATGAACTCTCCACCTGCCCCTGAACTGAGAGTTAGTCTTAAAAAGTAAATCAACCTCTAAGGCAGATCCTGGAATAGAAAATCATTTCAGCCTCTTCCCCATCAAATAAATTAAAAAGGATTTTGTCTGCAGCTGAAAATGTCATTATCATCAAAGTCTTATTCTGACACAGCACAAGATCAATTTCTCAGAGACATTGCAGTAGGTTGGCTGCCGTGTGTGATTCTCCTTTCCCCCAAAGCTGCAAGCTACCCTTGACAAATTCACTGCGCTTGCTTGTGAAGGAGGGTGAATGCTATTGCAGAGCAATATTTAAATGTATTGCTAAAACAGACCCTCAAATAAAAAAAAGGAGCCCTTCTCTAGTAATCACTGAGAATGAGGAAAAGAACCTAACACCCAAAGACATAAGGAACAGAAAAAAAAGCAGACAGCAGTAAGAGAGGAGAAAGGAGAGCAACTCCATTTCTTCACAAATATGAGTGCATGCACACAAACTCAGATTTCTGTTTGGAGAGTTGGAGGGTGAAATGAAAGAAAAAAAACAAAACACTACTTTTTTAAAATATGTTAATACTTTCAAATATTTCATCAGCTTTAAAATATCTGTCTCATATTCTAGACACTAACTTTTTTGCGGGAGATCGGAAGATTTACTAAGCGAATTATTTTCACCAAGTCATTGTGCTTTATTGCATTCCATGAAAGGTTTTCATGTGAAAGGATTTTATATAT
>VXBN01007303.1:296328-308174 GCA_013397395.1 Sinosuthora webbiana | reverse complement strand
GATATAATAAAAAGATGCTTCAGAAGCATTGGAATGAGCCATCAAAACAAGTAAGGTACAGTGAGAGAAGGGAGAGAAAGTAACACATTTTCTACTCTTTTGAATCAAGAAGTCTATCACTGATTTCAATGAGGTAAAAAACAAAGGAAGGCTGGCATTAAATAAACAAGTGAATCAATATAAAGGTATTTTTCTCCTGCAATCTACATTAAACTTTAACTATTTAATTAAACTCATTACATTTTTTTTTCTTAACTAGACTTTTCTCTGAAATTCTATTACTGTCTTGTATCAAGAGTGATGATGTTCTTTGAACTCTTGGTTTGTGACATAAAAAAATTTGCTTATTCTCTCCTTTCTCAGAAGTATCCGAGCTGGTGGAAAGCAGTCATGAGAAGTAAATGAAAGCATGGAGGAAAGAAGAAAAAAATGGGCCTGGAGACCACATATCCCTATTGTTTTGTCCACAAGTACAGTGTATTAATGAAATGAGTCAAATGTGTTTTGCTCCTAATATTAGCACAGGCTTCTTCTATGATCTTCCCATAAAAAAAAAAAAAAAAAAAGNAAAAAAAAAAAAAAGGAAAATACCGTTGTTCTGTATTAAGACAGTCATATGGTTTCAACTATAAAATAACTTTGCATTTAGAAGAAATCTTCACTTTGAAATACTGATGCACTCCAGTTATCTTTAAATCTTTTTCTATTTCTTAAAAATGCATCACTTCAGCTGTATAGTCAATTATGAAGTCTGTGCATCAGTAAATGCTCAAAAGTCATGAAATATTTAACAGCAGAACTGTTTTTGCAACAGGTGCAGTGGTGCATGTATAGCTTTGCGTGTTCAATGTATGTTCTCTATATGGTCTTTATGCTGTTTTCTGTAATGGTTCGTTCCACATACCCCTTCATTTTTTTCCCTTTGGTTCTCCCCTGTTACAGTTAACTGTCACTCATGAGTTATGTAACCCCTGGGTCTTGTCTGTCACTTCAGGGCCTCTCCCCGTGTCTAGAAAGATCCAGGGAGAGCATCGAGTTATTGGACAGGGCCCCCGCCTTCCCCTCCTACTTCTTTATGATTTGTACCCTTGTGTGTCACTTACCTGCAGAGCCACACCTTTGTGTACCCTGATGGGTCCTTGGCTGAACCCATCCCATTGTCCCTCTCCCCAATAAAAGATGTTGCATTCGGGTGCTCCTCACTCTGCTGAGGCAGACATCCTGGGTTGTAGTTGCTCTTGCTTGGAGCTCTAATAAACTCAGCTGGTTGAGCCCTCTGCAGAGTCCCTTCTTCCTTTCCTGCTATCGTCACACTGCACCTCCAGACCAGCCAAGACTCACTGGATCGTGAAGGTGTCTCCGGACACTGGATCGTACCTCACTTGCCCTGGTGACAGGGCTGGCTGGGGTGAGCAAACACTGACACCACTACAAACAAGAGTTCTTAAGGGAATCTGCTGATGTAAGAATAGATGTCTACCACGTGAACATCTTCATGTGAACCAGTCATTTTCAGCTCCCTCTATAAATGCCAGAGAAAAAGAAAAATTTCTTGGGCATGATCCCAAAGACATCTAAAGTAGGTCAGAGTATCTATGCCCTTATATCCTTATTTCTATATATTGACTATAAATGGACCCTGAAATAAGTAATTTAAATATTTATATCTATGCTTATTTGGATGAATTCCACATTGACCTTATTCTTTGCTGGCCACCTTCTGTGATAGTAGCAGTAGTAGACAGTCTTCAGAGGGAAAATGCCATTTTTTTTATTAGCTTAGAACTGTTAAAGGAAATAGCCACCTTAGCACTGACTATGAAAACCTGAATTCTGAAAAAGTGATTTCTTTTAAAACTGTTACATCCATTGATGACTGTCTTGAGGAGGATAGACAGAACTTTTTCTAAGAATGTGGAGAAATGAAGTTGGATTGGAGGCTGACAGAATGTTTAGTTGTAAAAAAAAAGGTTAAGATAGTCTCCCAGAATTCTATTTCAAATTCCTTTTCCTGTCTTTTGAGAAAAAAAATGTCTAATTTTCACAGAATAAAAGTTTCTTCTGTAAATCTGGAATATATTTTCAAGCTAAAGACATAGCTGCAATTTTCCTGTATAGAATTTGGCATAAGTTCGGTCAGAGGAAGAAAAATTAGCTTTAAATAGCAAAACACCAATGTGTAAAAACCCCTGCTAAACAAAGCAATACAAAACAAGCAACCTCCTCCTCCATTTTTATGATGGTAAGATCTCCAAAATAATTATATCAAGGATTTGACATTCATCATCAGTTTGCAGTGATAGCTGGAAATCCGCATAAAATGAATCACAGAATCACAAGGCTGGAAGAGACCTTGGAGATCATCGAGTTCAACCCAGTCCTAACACCTCAACTAAACCATGGCGCTGAGTGCCACATCCTGTCTTTTTTTACGCACATCTGGGGATGGTGACTCCACACCTCCCCATGCAGATCATTCCAGTACTTTATTACTATTTTTGTAAATTTTTTTTCTTTTCCTAATGTCCAACTTTGATTTCCCCTGGCACAGCTTAAGACTGTGTCCAATCGTTCTGTCAGTTGCTGCCTGGAGAAAGAGACCAACCCCCGCCTAACTACAGCCACCTTTCAGGAAGCTGTTGAGAGTGATAATATTGCCTCTGAGTCTCCTTTTTCTGAATCCCAGGAAGCGAGCAGTGCTTGATTCATAGACAGTTAAACTTGGACATGAAATTATCAGGAGCATCTCTGTGTTGCAAACCTCTGAGATCATTACTTGTTGTTGCACAAGTGTGTGTTCAAGCATTGAATTGTCCATAATGCGGTTGAACTTTGGTATATTTAGACCTTAGAAAGCATTTCCGCCTATTCTTAAGAAATTGGTTTGATCTGAGTATCCATAGGTGGAAATAGTGCATACTGAAGATGAAACACTACAGGATTTCACTGACTGAAAGAAGAAGGCAGTTTGGAGTTCTTACGTCTTTTTCAGGTAAATAATGTTTAAACGTGGTTTATGATATTTTATGCAACAGGGATGATTTACAAAAATGCAAAAAAAGTGAAAATAAGTAAGCAGAGAGAAGTGTAATAAGAAAAAAAAAAGAAACAAAAATCAGAACACATACTATGCAATACATATAATGATCAGTACTGAGTATCATTAATTTGATAATATAATCTATATTATAGCTATTACATATGAGACAATTTGCATTTTGGAATCATGCTATATTTTCAATATAAATACGTATTGCATGAAGTAATAGTAGTAGTTGTTGTTGAAAGTGACTTATTAATGAGTTAATTTGCAAATATTTGGGGTTTGGCTAATTTTGAGGAAAATGCTTTGAATTTGTATGTTTTGGTCGTAAACTGCTAGTAACTACAAAAAAGGTTGTGAAAAGTTTGTGAGGCTTTGAGCTTTAGTTTTCTTTTTTCTTTTTAGAATTTAGGCAGCAGAGAAAAATTTTAGATGAGTCTTTTGTTTACATCGTAAAACTGATCAAAATCATGAGACCCAAAAGAGAGATAATTTCAGCATGCTTCATGCCTCTTTGTGAAATAACGTCCCTATTGTAAAATTAAGGTGAATTTAATTCTAATATATATCATAAAAAGGAGGTTCTAGGGAGGCTCAATCAAACCACATCTTGTTTTAGCACTCTGTTCAAGATGATTAAATTTCCCATTTTCTGTTCTTGATGGGAGTTGAAAAGGGGAGTTATTTTTATTCCTAGTTCTATCCCCTGCTCATAAAATTATAGATTGCAGATTTTCAAAGAAAGTAAAAAGTCAACTCCCAGATGCACTCACTTCTCAGGAAAGAAAAAAAAAAAAGTTATTAAAAATGTCAGTGCTGTCTTCTTTCAATTGTAATGATCCAGAAGAAAGAAAAAGAAGTGGTCTAGGATCAGCAGAAATTCTGCTACGACAATTCTTGTAATATGTTACAGTTAAAAACCTATTGATATGCAGCAAAAAGGAATGCAGAAAAAAAAAATCTATGAAAAAATAGCGTTTTGGCAGCTTCTCTAGGCTAAATCTGGCAAATTGAGGACACTGGGAAATCTTTCACAGTGAATATAAAGACATATTTCAGATCATAAAACTGACATCTGTAACAGGCCATATTAGATAAAAAGCTTGGATAACATGCAGTATTTAGTTCCCATTATAGATGTTTAGGGAAAGAAGAAACTTCTGGCCTTTTCTTGACAGTGATGTTGACAACAAGTGGAAACAAGCTAAACCATATTAAGTCTGACACTCACATGAGTTTGTTTATCTGAGGGAAGGAGGACAAGAAGACTGGTCATGATTTTATTTCTGAGTAGCCTTACTGCTTGAAAATCTGTCCATTTAAGATTTTAGCTATCTTTAAATGGCAAAACTACCATTTTGTCTTTTCTCACTGAGCTTCAGTATATATTGATGAAGGCAGGAAGCATTATATAACTCACCATGAAGATTTTTTTTTTCTGTCTGCATTTTTTAACTTCAGATGCTGTTATAAGTAATTATATACATTCAGTACAAGTTAAGAAAAAGAAAATGGAATCAAGAAAAGTATTTGATTCCTTATTTTATTTTTAGGAATGTAGTATCTAGAAAGTTGATACACAATACAAACCCAATAGCTAGCCAGATAGGTAAAACATTTGGGTCAAACTTAAATGAAATTCAGAATTGTCTGAATGAGGTTTGGGGTACAAAAGGGGAAAATATTTTATAATCAGTACTGAATGGCAGTGTTTGCCTATGCAAAATACAGTATTTTAAAAAGATTGAAATAAAGAATAAAGTATACTTATAGGAAAGAGATGGAAATACTGGGTTTAGGGTGATAGATATTTGGGTTTCTTTCCCAAGCAAACAAACAAACAAACACCCCACACCAACAAACAAGTAAAAAAAAAAAAAAAAAGACATCTCAGAATGATTAAAGCCATTTCAATTTCAAAAGCAATATGTAATAACATGTTCCACTGATTGGAATTCAACAAATGCTTTACTAATTGTGCGCTTTCATTTTTTTGCCAGTAGCAGATGCAGTTAAACAAACTGTGACTTCAGAACATTATTACAACATTGGATAGTAGCAGATTCAATTCCAATGCAGCCATTTTTTGTATATTTGTGTGGTTTTGCTGCTTGTCTGAAATTAAGAGTATTGAATAATTTCCAAGTTTTAAAATAATTGAATTCTGTTTCATTCTCACATAATTATGTTGACTTAACTTTTGATTATCAAACTTCATAGAATAAAAAATTATATGTCTAACTAGATAGAGAGAGCATTTAATATTAAACTAAGCACTCAAGTCTTCATGAAAAATCAATTCAACATTATAAATGAGTTTTGATATTAAATATTGGGCTTTTTCACACCCTGGGCTATATTCTCAGTCACATTTAACATTCACAATATCCAAGTAAAATATATGAATGATAGAGAGAAGAACAGTTGTCTCATTGGGAATATATAGTGGATTTCGGTGGACTGGAATTAAATAGCAGTACTTATAATTTGTTTCCAGGAACTTCTGAATAGCCAATAGCTCTTTTTTGTTGTTGTTGGTTGGTTATGGTCGTTGTTTGGGTTTTTTCCTTCATTCTGATGAAATTTTAATTTATTGTACTTACTAAATAAAACTATTTGGTCTCATCTTAGTTTGGCTGTCTGAAACGTACTTGTTTCTGAAAACTATCTCATTATTTCAATGATCTGTGTTTATATCCGAGGAGATTCAAGCATTTATGGGTTGTGACTCAGTCCATCTTAAAAAAAACCTCTAAGAGAGATGGACTGACTTGCATTTTAGGGTTTCTATTTCTAAACAAGTAAACCAGGCAGAAAATAGCTTCCAGAAAACAACTTGCCATTTAATGTCACTGTAACAGAAATCATATTCTCTTTCTTTATCTTCTATAACAAAATCAAATGCCCCATAAATATTTTTGCTATTATAGAAGATATTTCCATATTATGGGGAAAAGAGTATCAAAGATTCTAGAATATGATTGCACTGCTGTCTAGAGTCCAAGAAATCTACTTAACCTCAGCACTGTTAATATATGTGGGATTACTGATTCTAAATATTCTCTCATTTCAAAGAATTAATTAATTCCTTGAAATGAGATAATTAACAGAAAGTGTCATTCTGTTTTGTGAATAGGAATATCATATAATATGAATAAATCTGATAAATATGAGATTTATCAGATTTATCCTGTTGCACATGAAAAATATGAGATAAATCTATGTGACCAGAAAAGGCATGGAACTGCAAATAAGAGGCTAAAATCACAACTTAATATCCCTGTCAATGACAAAAATTATCTTATTGCTTTACCCCCAAGTTTAGAAATAACAGCCAGCTAAGGGAATTGTTAACATACAGCCTCAGGGTCCCACAGTTGATCATTGGGTCACTTCAGTGTTTGGCCATTTCTTACCTCTCTGATTTTCTATTGTTTTAAATTGAAATTATTTCTCTTTCTCATGGCAAGAATCACATCTCTGACTTACAAAACATTAAGTAAACCCAATGGTCTTCTTTCTTTTCGAGGGTTACATTATCCTTTTGATTCGCACACATTAGTTCTATTAACTACAGCAAATATTATGGGCAAGAGTATATGTTATATGATACTTATAAAATAACAGTGTTGTCAAAATTAAACTAAGCTTGACTTTTGTGAAAAGTCATGAGGAAAGATGCTGTTTATCTCTCAACAAGATTCGGGAGAAGTTATATGTATTTTATAGGGTAAGTGGGCACACAAAAGCTATTGCGGTTTATATATATGTATATATATATATATACACACATATATATTATAATTTTATATGTGTTTGCAATTGTGGATGATTGAAACACTTTCAGGAGTGATTGATTTTGAGCAGTAAAAGACTCTGTTTTTGCAGAGTTGCAAACTATTGTAGAAGAAAGTTGGAAAATAAATTTGCTTTTTAACATTAAAATCACATAATCTTTCTAAGAATGAAGTCACATTTTAGGACCCCTCAAAGAGAAAAGTAGGAGACTTCTCTGTACACTGTTTTAGCTGCATTGCAGAAAATGCAAGTGCATTTTCATTTTATCTTGGGAGGTGTTAACTGTTAGTGGCTTGCAATCTATTTATGTATGGTGACTGGATTCTTACTTTGAAAAAAAGTTTTAGAGAAAAATTAGTCAACTTGTAAATTTCTGTCACTAATGGAATCCATTCACTTTATTTTTAAACTGATAAAATTCCTTGATCCCAATAATCTGAATGATGATAAAATGGTTCGCAACATTAGCATTCATCATGATGGACATTGCCACCTTTATCGTTGTGGAAGCACCTAGATGAGAGATGAGCTAAAAAAAAGTTAAGTGCTGTGTGTTGTTTACACTTATAACCCCATCCTGGGGCATTCATCTGGGAATAGCTTCCTGTCTTCATAGGCAGTTTAGGTAACCGCTGAATAAAATGAGATAGAATGCAAAGAAGCAAGAATCAGAACCAAGTGTACCCACACTTGCAGCATTAAGACCTTCTTTCTTTCCAGTATCCACAAATCCTAAAGGCTTTACTGCAGTCTGTCTTGGCTCCAACAGGTTCATAGGGCAATGTTTGTTTCTGAAACTTCATTCAACATCTAAGAATGTTATAAGCATGGAGCATTCAACTTAATACAAAATTCAAAGTCATAGATTCAGGAAACTGGATGTGTAGTTCTAAGGCAGATGCTAAAAGCCATGCAGGAGATGGAGCCCTGGTCAGTACACTAGTTGATACAGATCCCAAAGTGTACATCTATTGTCAGAATTCACAGAATCTTTTAGGTTGGAAAAGACCTCCAAGATAATCAAGTCCAACCTTTGACCACCCTCCACCTTGTCAACTAGGCCACAGCAGTAAGTGCCATATCCAGATGTCCAGCCATTTCTTGAACACCTCGAGGGATACTGACTCCAATATCTCCAATGCTTTACAACCTTGTCTCGTCTTTCCTTTCTTTCAGAAAATGAACTGTGTAAAATTAGGAACATAAATTAACCTTGGAAATCCCTCTTTAGGAGCTTCACTCCAAAATTTTGGGTTCAAAACTACAGACTACTCTTTGACGTTTCTAACATTTTTAAATTCAAGTTCATCAAAAGCAAAAAATACTTTAAGACTGACTGTAAATAATTAGCTGATAAGCACTTTCCAAAATACATGTGGGAAAAAAAGAAAAAAAAAAGAATTACCGTTCTCAATCTATTTTGAGTAAGTACACTATTACTTCAGCAGACTAGATGGATACAGATGT
Organism: Sinosuthora webbiana; assembly: GCA_013397395.1. Classification (NCBI taxonomy): domain Eukaryota; kingdom Metazoa; phylum Chordata; class Aves; order Passeriformes; family Sylviidae; genus Sinosuthora; species Sinosuthora webbiana. Next base: position 299,866 of record VXBN01007303.1, on the reverse strand, counting down.
TATGAATATTGACAAACACATTACTGTGGATATTGATGTTTTTATAGATACAGATATGGATAACAATAGAGAAAAAAACTTAGTTTTATATAGTTAAATTTCAAACTGCATTTATTTACCAAACTCAAATTTTAATTCAGTCAAAACAAAAAGGTACATGACTGGATAAAATTTAAATAATGAGTCTGCTGTCTGTAAAAATATTAGACCTTTTGCATCTCTTTCTGCACTCAGTGATAAGTGTAGATGAATTATAGCTTGAACTATAAATAGTTACAGGCAATCAGACATTAGCAAGGCACCTGACATTGCTAACTATTCAAAAATATCAGCATTTTATTACTACAAAAGAATATCACAAATCAACTGAGGGATTGGTGTTATTATTATGATATTGTGAAGGAAAGGACAACTAACAGTTCGAGAAAAGTATTTCTAATGCTCACCTCAATATATTAAATCATTCCACATTAAATATCAAAACAGTATAGTTTGTATGACATTTAGTTGTGATTTGTAATTTTAGTGGTTCCTTTTTTTTAGAATTAGTTTTTGAAGACTAATGGCTTTACTAAATCAATCTGCAGTTTAACTGTTCCAATTTTTCTGTACCAAAATAAGGCCCAAGCTTTGATAATTTTTCTTAATTTCTTCTTACTTTTTAGCATTTACAGTGCTTTTTATAAGCTTATCTATTATTATTGCTCATGTCATTGTATCTATTTTTATATGACTTCTGTTTACAGAGATGAAATGCAAATTCTACCAATGTAAAATTTGAATTGCTTTCTTTGTTTTCACTAAGCAACTACACTTGTTGTCACTAACTACAACTTAGGCCACTAAGCAACTACAGTTTATTAGAGACCCAGAAGACTTAATTAAAGGAGCTAACTTCTGCTTTGTTTTGTAGGAATTTTAGAGATTTAATCTTCATAAAGGTTGTTATCCACCACCTGAAAAAGAAGATGATGTTCAATGTCTCCAAAACAAAACTAAACAACATTAAAACCAACCAACCAAAAAAACCCTGTTTGTTTTAATGAAGCATCTGATATGATTGCTTAAATTTAGCAGTTTAGGTCCTGGAGTGGAGGGAGTGGGAGGATAAGAAGTTTGATAACTCTGTGTAAACTGTGTTGACAAAAAGATGTCAACTTTCATGTTGAGCACGAAAATGTATGGTATCTGTAAAAATCTTTCTAACTTACACAATTATTGCAAGGTAAGTAAAATATTCAAATGACCACGGTTTTTAAGAAGATGACTCTAAAATAAGAGAGAATATTAGCATAAATTTCATTGTGATATGGATCAGAATGCTATTATGTTTTATTTAGATCTGGCTAAACATATCCATTTAAGTATTTGAATTTTCACTAGCCAAAATTAATTGAACTCAAACCTGGAGGAAAGGTGAAAAACATCAGAAAAATTGAGCCACTTAAAATCATTTGAAGCAATTAAAAATGAATAATGTGATCCAAACAAACTTAGTGTGTTTTGAACCTGACGCTCATCCCGTCAGCTGCTATGTAAAGAGTAAGTGTGTGTTTGTGTTAATTCATATCAATCGTTCTGCACTTTACTTTTGTTTAGTTACATTGATTGTGGCATTATATCTTCAGGTTCCAATATCTCAGAGGGTGCAGTCACCTGTGTTTCTTGATAACAAGCCAAAGGATAAAGTCATTTACTAAGGTTGACAAAAAATCTGTCAGAGCTATAAATCTTCCATGACTTACTGCTTGTTTTTTGCCTGTTTGTTTTAATCCTGTGTCTGTAGACTACTAACATTCAAGGACTTGCTATTTTTTCTCCACCACTGATAGTGTAATCCCAATTATTTGGGTTTTCATGCTAGGAAATGAAAGTATAAATGGATATAATTTTCTTGTTGCCTTGCTTAAATTGGGATGAATTTAATTTTCTTCTTAGTAGCCGGTACAGTGCTGTTTCAGTATAAGGATGATGTTGATAAAACATAGTGATGTTTTGGCTGTTGCTAAGTCTTGCTTACCCTAAGTCATGGAATTTTCAGGTTCCCATGCTCTGTCAGTGAGCAGGGGCAGAAAACAAGCTGTGCTGGAGAGCATGGCCAGAAAAAGCTGACCTGAACTGGCCAAAGGGGTATTCCATACCAAAATGTCATGTTCAGTCTATAAACTGCAGGGAGTTGGCTGGGGACTACCAATTGCTGCTTGGAGACTGGCTGGGTATTGGTGGTGAGCAATTGTATTGTGCATCATTTGGTTTTCTCATGTTTTATTCCTCTCTGACTCTCATTATTATTGCTGTTATTGTTTTTATTATTAATAGTAGTAATAAAAACAACAAAAAGTTGTTTTTCTATTATTTTAATTTATTTAAATTATTAAAGTATCCTGATCTCAACCCATGAGCCTTACCTTTTTTCCAATTCTCCTTTCCCATCCCACCAGGGGAAGAATGGAAGAGGTGTGAGAGAGCAGCTGAGTACCAGTTAGGTACCAGCTGAGTTTAAGCCATAACAATCCTGGTTGTCCCTCTCCTCCAGCTCACTGGAGTCAGGACCCCTCTAGTACTTGTTACAGGATATTTTATAATAAATTTTCAAACCCTCCTTTTTTTTTTTTTTTTTTCCTGTGGTACAAATTTTCAGAGTTATGTACTTATATGAAGATATTTTCAACTACTGCAACTTCTATCTTTTGAGATATTTTGCCAGTATGTGGAAATTGCCTGATGCTAATCTTTCTGATTGAAGCAGCTTTGGATAATTTGCCTGTAATTTTTTCACATAGTGCCTCATATCAAAATCTATTTTCAGCTTCCAAAGCCCTCAATGCAATTTGTCTGAAGTCTTCAATGGCAGCTTCTCACAGCACAGACACAGTGAGAATGGAACAGACATGAATATTGAGGAGGCAAACACTGCGTCTGCACGGGCAGGTGCAGCTTGACATGCACTTGCGGTGCCCAGGATGCAATCTGGCAGGGCATATGCTGCCCATACCCCTGGAGCCACGTGGCTGCACTAGCTCTGAGCCTCCTGAGAGGTGGGGTTCAGTCACTGGGACAAACTACACTGTGACAATAGGGCTGTGAATTTTCTGGATTGGTACAGGCATTTATACAGCCACTTCATATGGGAAGTAAAAGAGATGTTGTTTGCCTACACTGTTTAACTGTGTCTTCTGTCATGCTGTGTGATGATATTTTACATCTCTTTATATTTGTGTACTGACTGAATTTTTGTCTTTTGTGATTGTCAGTACTCTTTCTGTCTAAATAAGGTAATATTGCAATGAAACACATGGAAAATCCAGACCAGAGGTGTTGTTGACAGCTAGCAGTGAGCTGAAGAGGGCATCACATAGTTTATTTTGGAACAAACTTTTCTTCTATATGCTTGTGTATACATTCATCCAACCCACAGACAATATGTGGTTTAAAAGTTTTAAGGCTTTTCCAGTGAAGGAAAAAAAGAAAAAAAAAAAAAAAAAAAAAAAAAAAAAAAAAAAAAAAAAAAAAAAAAAAAAAAAAAAAAAAAAAAAAA
>VXBN01007303.1:273688-296279 GCA_013397395.1 Sinosuthora webbiana | reverse complement strand
AAAAAACAAAAAAAAACCAAAAAAGAAGCTAGCAAACTCACAGATGTCTTTTATTCATATTTCCTGATTTTGCTGTTACGTGTATAACAATGCAATGTCAGTGCAACATATAAATGTCTGTGCTTTAATTGCATGTAGATGGATCCTTAGCATCTCATCAGGATGATCTCTCAATTTCTTTTGTAGCCTCAGAATGCATTTTTGCATGTCACCCAGGTTCTGAGGAGCCCTAGGAAAAAGACTTTCGTTTTTTTAGCAAGTGACTCAGAATTTCATTAGTAAAGAAAGTTAGAAGATTTAGCAGCTAGTAGCTGTTCTAATCCTCAGGCTAGTATTTTTTTTTTTTTCTCTGTTTCTATTGTAATGTGGAATCTGTAACCTGTATGCAAAGCAGGATGAATTTTTGGGACACTATACTCTGAGCAGACACATCTTCAGATAATTTTTTGACTGATCTACATATACTCAGATACCAAAATTTTTATAACCCTAAACTCATTACCTCCTTCTGGCTCATTGTGTGGGAATTTAAATTGCTCCAAAAAGAAACTTTGTGTAACTTCTAGAGATACTGTGACTATCTAATAATTATTACCCCTGAAGTTTTTATATACATTTGGACCACTGAGACTAAATAAATGCATTTTCTTGTTCTATCTTCATGTATGCTATGGCTTAGAGTACTTGATTACAACGTATGGACTCAAAATCAAATGAAAATTAAATAAAATATACATTTGTACAAGGATTGTATATTATCTCTATACAAATATAAAATTGCATTGGTTACTTTTTTTGTTTTGCTATTTTTTATGTTATGAGCTTTTAACCAGGTCCATTGTTAGTATGTTGTGTTTTTTTCTGTAGCGTTGGAGGGGGACTTGTCCAGCATGCAGAGATTCACATTCAAATTCAGTTTTATGCCTATTTTATTTGATAAATATAAAAAAAAATAACTTGGCCTGTTGAATGAGCAAAAAATTTTCTGCAGTCTTATTTTCCGTGAGATTTAATTTTCAATTTTTTTGTTAATGTGTGCTAAAAACTTCATGCAGAAAGGGGTATCTGATTGGTTTTGCTAGTTCTTTTGGGTTTTTTTGCCAGATTAACAGTCACTGGACATTGAATGTGCTTCCATATAAGTAATTCTTTCCATCTGCTCTCATAGCCTTAATTAACTCTTTCTTTAAAAATTATTTAGTTCTCTGTAAATAAACTTATCTACCTGCCCAACAACTATTAAGGATCTTCCTTTTTTGTGTACGTTAATAAATCACCATGTGATGTTTTTGAAATAAAGAACAAAATGGCATGAATTATCACAATATTTATTTATCACTGATAGATTAAAAAAAATTAGCTAATTGTTTTTGCCATTGAAATAGCTGTTTAAAATTATTTCATATTTTTTATAGACAGATCTTTACATAGACAATGAAATTTATTTCACCATTGATGAAACTTATCTCAAAATTATACTTTGGAAGTAAAGCTGCCTATTTTTTTTTTCTTTTTTTCTTTTTTCTTTTTATTTTTTTCCCCCAGAATCTAATAAGGAACTTACTACTCAGGCATTGGTACATATATTCATGTATTCATTCATATGAATACTGCTAATATAACGGTTCTGAACTAGCCAGACCGACCACACACAGCGAAAAGATGTCTGGAANTAAGGAGAAAAAGTATAAACTCCTATTATGATACAACTAGTTCTTCTTTATAAATAAGAAGACTTAAAAGTAGAAAGATGAGTGGTACATAATCCTAAAAGAATTTTAAAGGGAAGAAGAAATCTAAAATTAAGCATTAAGAGGATTATGATACTATCTAAATCTAAACTTAATTTCTTGAGTCTTGGGAAAAGCATCATAATATACTCAAACAGAGAGCATGTTTAATTTGCAAAGTTAGTTTCATGTAAGTGCACAAGTAAACTTTACAGAATTAGGTAAAATGAAATGAAATTTTCCTGTCTGTCCACAAAGATTCTGTGACATTAAAGGAAAAAATAATTCATATTAGGCATCTGCATAAAAGGTTGGAATTATTTGGGGGAGGAAAGTTGGTTGGTTTTGTTACTTGTTTTGGAGTTTTTGGTTTTGCTTTATCCCCACAAAAGACAACCAAAGTCTCATTGAAATAACAAACAGACTGAAAAGAACAATTTCAAGGAGAAGCAGAGTCATGTGTAGAAATATTTCTCTCTCAGCAACATAAATTTCAAAGGCCTGAAGAAACCATTGGGAAAAAACATACAGGAAAGAGTCTGATTTGTTCACATAAAACAGTTAAATTAACAATGGATCAATTGATTAACTATTGAAGTGTTTTGTAAATAATCATCAGACTACCTCTGGGTCTGCAAGGTCAAAGTAGACATACTAAATATAGTAAGTGCTGTCTTGTCAATGAAATGAACAAGAAAATGAATAAAAACCCCCTTGCTTCCTCCTTTATTTTTTTAAAAAACAAACAAACAAACAAACAAAAACCAACAAAAAAAACACGCTAAAAAACAAAACAAAAAACAAACAACAAAACAAAACCAAACAAAAAACCTGAGAACTTTTAAATGTAAACATTCAATTTTAGATGTAGTGATTTTGAGCGCCACAGGTTAATATTGCAGAACTGGACATCTTCATATTTGTGAAGTGTTATTTTCTTCAGGGCATTAGATTTTTTTACTGATGAGATGAAGCCAGATGAAGGATCATAACTAATAACATGGATGCACTGTTATTCTGAAATTTTTTTCAACAGAGTATTTAAGAAACCAAAATATATGTTTTTCAAACATATAAAGCACTGAAGAACTTTAATATCCATAAACGTTCTGCTGTACATATCATATACAGTTTATGGTGTTTCTCTTATTTAGCTATCCTTAAAAATATTTCACTTTTAAAATTATATTTTCTTACAATAATGAACATATTTTATGGAGTATCATCTTGAAAATTATTGTAGTGATACTCCAGACATCATGTAAAAGTGAATTTAATTTTCTTTAATGTTTCCTGTTTATCTCTGTAATGCAAAGACATCTTATTAAAAAGAATTTCTTGTAGACATTTTTATTAAATGATCACAAGTATTCATCAGTTAAGGACAGCTTTTTAACCTCTGCTGTCATAATCTTAAGTTTGGTAAAATGTCATTCTGCAATTTACTATAGACATTTTTTTTTTCTTTCCATTGCTTCAAGGATCATTTTCTCTCAGTTTTTCAATTTCAAATTAAACATTAATGTAATATTAGTAGCACAACTTTATCACATACATTAGAGGGAGACTTGGATGAAAAAAAAGAATATTATGAAGTTGCTGGGCTGTAGTTTTTAGGCTTCTTTATGGCTTTCATAGACATGTTCATTTTTAAATAAATCATTGTATTGGTGCCTATGCTTAGTGCCCTTTACTCATTGCTTGACACATTTGTTTGTCTTCTTATTGCCCTTGTGTTTTTTTACATGAATATGTGTGCAGCCCAAAAGAAAGTTTGATGGCCATTCTCTTCTTTTTACTCCAAGGAATAATACTGAAGAAACACATGGGAGAAAGTGTCATCTGTAACAGAAGGGAAGGGAAATAATATAATTATATTGATTGACATTCATGAATCGAATCCAGAAAAAAAATTCAATTCCCATAAATTTTAACTTCCCTTACTAAATGTATATACATTTGTAAATAAGATTAATCTTTTTGGTCATCAGATTGGTAGTATAATCAAATAAGTATTTGGTAGTATAATACTAATTTTTTTTTATCATCAGTAGCACAGTTTTGATTTTACACTTTTAATGTGTTTTGATTTTGTTGTTGTTGTTGTTGTTTTGGGTTGTTTTTTTTTTTTTTTTTTTTTTTTGGTTTTTTTTTTTTTTTTTTTTTTTTTTTTTAAATCTATAGGTTACATTAAAAATACATCATGAATTAGAGTTCCTGAAGTGACAAAGAATATATAGATTAGGAAAAACCCCTTTTTGTTTATTGTAGAAACCAAGATCAAATTCACTACAAAGTAAAGTACTCTATTATCTCAAAAATAGTTTAGAAGTCTTTCAAAAAAGGGAAATAATTTAAATACCTGCAAATCAACTTTATTTACCCCCAAGAGTGAGGATGCAGCTCCAGCAGAAACTGCCAAACACATTGTATTTTTTGTGATGCAGCTTTATATATGCATTTGCATATTCGTCATATTCCTTCTACTCTCTTTGTCCTTTTCTGGTTGTCATTGTTGAATTAGAGCTGACATTCTGACTGCCACATGTAAAACATACATTTTCCAAGTGTGCAAGTGTAAACCAGATCCATGGAGTGGCCATGAAGACTGCCTTACCTGCAGATGTGACTTAAAAATCAGCATTCAAACCAAGTGGAAAGGATTTGTAGGTCCTCCACTCACAGTGCAGGACGAAGTAAATTTTTAAGCTACTTCATGTTGTTTATTGGTACAGAAATGATGCACATAATTATTCTCCAAAAATCAATCCTTCTGAAAAACTGGATCTCTAGAAAATTCTTCATTTATTTTTAATACATGGAATATTTTATTCTGCTTCTTCAGACTACTCTCTCTTACAATGGCTCACCCCTGAAAAATTATAGCTTGGTTAGACACAATGTATGGATGGAGCAGAAAACAAAATATGAAGCATGAAATGGAAATGTCAGCTGGAAACTACAAACCAACTCTTAGCACTGCTTGTGTTAAAATAGAAGGAGATATTAGCAATTAGCATGTCACAGTCTGTCATTTTATTTGTAGCTCCATAACTTTACTTTCTGTCTTCGGAGTAGAAGTTGTTAATTCTCTTTTATTTTATGTGTCTGTTTATGTCAGATACAGCTTGTTATTCCATCAGAGTATTGGAATGCAAATTGGTGAGAAACGATGTGTGATCATTTCAAATTGATTATAATACATATCGCACTAGTGTCACTAAAAAAAAAAAAAAAAAAAAATTACAGAAGTAGGAGTTCAAATCCATGCTAATAACTTTCATCCAAATGGTTGTCAGATTTTGTATATTAAAAGCTTCTTCAAAACACTCTCATCATATAAAGTTTTCCAGAAAGCACTTCTAAAAGGTTGTATTTGTATTTTTTCATTTACTTACAATTTTTTTTTTCATCATTAAAGTTTAAATAAGATCTGTAATGCTATGAATTTTCCAATGCTACTTTTCCAATGAGAAAAGAAACAGCAAACATTACCAGCAATTTTCATGGGAATAAAAGCAGTTCCTGAACTTATACTCCATCTGACCCAAGAGATAAGAGGGTAAGACGAAAGGGAGAAAAGCCAAGCCAAGACAATGCAAGGCACGGAAGAAAGATGAAGTCTGATATTTCTGAACAGAAGAATCTAATACAAATCTTGATGAAAAATGGGCAGTCAGAATTAGTTTGTTTATCATGTCTTGCTTTAAGTGAAAGCAGCAGTCATTTCTGTGCCAAATATCATGCTAGAAAATACTGTCATACTATTCTTAGAATAATTCTTATTTCTTTTAATTTATGCACTTTTGAAGAGCAGGGGTTAATAAGACATTCTGGGTTTGAGTAAATTTAGATTCAAAATATTTTTCATTCAATGGTTTTCCATAACACCAGGAATTTTCAGAGAAAGCTATTCAGGAATACTTCAAAGCTTGACTACAACTTCAGATAGCTAGAAAAAAATTGTAAAGCCTAAGCTGGTGACCAATATTGAGCATACTTGGGTTTTGGTAATTGCATATCCGTGGACTGAGTACTAAGAATCTAGAGGCATGATTCCTTGGAAGGATGTTTGACCATTTTAAAACAAATTCCTTCTGTTGTCATCAGGGGCCAAGAGAAGAGAAGAATTCAAGTTGTAAAAGTGTCTGTTTTAATATACATTTGAAGGTGCCATTTATATTAATTATGGAGTTAATATATATATATTTGACACTGAAAATGAAGAGAAATTAGGTATTGTTTAAAGCAGGATGGGTCCAAATTCTATTACTCAGAATCCATGTAGCACCCCCCTGCCCACCACACACACACACACAAAGATCAACAATGTACTGAAGCCAAGTGAAGCTTGAAAAAGTACCCAAAGTAATTTTCCCATAGATTAGTATAGTATCCTATAGATTACTTAACAGATTTACTGAGAAAACTTTTTACTCCTTGAATGCTTTTCAGTCTTTCTTTCCTCCCTAGAACAGCTCATTCATCATTACCTTTCACTGCTATAGGGCTTCAGGCTGACCAATAAAGACATTCAGCTAAAAGAAATCATAGTACCATAGAAGACTGGATTTGGGTTGTAAGGGACTTTAAATATCATCCAGTTCCAATCCCCCTGCTGTAGGCAGGAACACCTTCCACTAGACTCAGATACTCAGTCCCATCCCACCTGGCCTTGAAAACTTCCAAGGATGTGGCATCCACAACCTCTCTGGACAGCTTGTTCCAACACCACAACCCTCACAGTAAAAAAATTTCTTCATAATTTTGAATCCAAATAATTAAACCTCTTTTTTTTTTTTTTTTTTTGTTTCTTACAACATTTAGCCTTCTAATTATTATTTGTGTTTACATATTATGAGATTGTGGAAATGTTGTATTTTTTAGGGAAGTTATAGCAAAGGTAATCTGTCTTTCCTTACTCATTTGAAAATTCAAATTTTCCAAAATCTAAGAATAACTTACCACAAGAGGGGTTTTTATAATTCTATTGTACTGGGCCAGTAAAAGACCTCTGAATGCATTCTCTTTCTCTTTTTTATCACCTCGGCACTTTTTTATGAATGTCCATAGTGAATCCTGAATGTCAGCACTGTAAAATATTTGATAACCACTACCAGAATCTTTCTACACTGTCAAAAATTTTCTACGTGACTTCTTTTGTCATATGTGGCTTTAAGAAAATGGAAGAGACACAACAGAAACTGGAGGACAGCACAGTGTGGTGCATCTGATATACTGTAAGCAAATTGATGCCCTCTCTTTCTTTTCCACATTTACAAACATTACCAGAACAGAAGCCTGATTATTAGGTTGGCGTACCTCAGCATGGGCACAAGATAAACTCACATACAAGCACATGCACATCTCTTCTCACAACTCCCTTCAGCTTTCAGACATACAGACTGCCTTTGTTTTTCTTCATTTGCTTCTCATTTATTTTGTGTGGGTGATCATAATTTTTTTTCCTTTCTAATGGATCATCACAAGTTACAGTCTTAAGTCAAATATTACATTTATTGTCCACTCATGAGTACAAAGAAATACTACTGTAAAGCTAAAAGCAGAGTCAGCTAGTGACTAGGGATTAAAGAAAAGAAAAAAGGAAAAAAAAAATCTAACCAGACATCATTTGAAAGTGTGTGTTTAAAAGTGCCAGATATTAAATTCATATCTCAGTCAAAAGATTCAATATGAACAGTAGAAAGGATTCTTCTTCTTCCTCAAAATACAGGTCAATAGTGATATTCCATAGCATACAGATAAAACATTTATATAATAAAAAATTCATGCATGTTAATTTATCATTATTGCATTTAAGCATAGCATTGTAAAGCAACAATATAAATTGTTGAATCACTGAATGAATCAGTCCACAAAGAGATATCAGACAGCAATGCTTGGAGACAAATGATTATTACTGGATGCGCTGTCTCTTGAATGAAGAATTTAGCCACTAATGATCATTACCATCCATTTTGAACTATATACACCACTTCAAATATCCAACAGATAAACTGGTTAAATATGACATTTAAAAAAAACCCACCACTTCATCTAAATTCAGCATAGATTTTTATTTTTTTCCTATGGGAAATGAGTAAATAACATTTTTGACAGACAAAACTGATTTAGAAAGCTAGTGAAGACAACTTAAAAATGAATATATCTCAGCAAAGGAGAAAAAAAAATCCCGCTTTCAACAGAACTGTAAATATTTGTGCCTTTACAAGCAACTTGTAAAGAAAGCAATATCCTCTAGTAACTTTGTCAAAAACGCCTAAAATAAATGTACTGGGTTAGCTGGCATTTTTCCAGATTACATGAGTAAGTCCTGTACACACCTGATTACAATATGTATGCATACATAGAAAAAAATAATGGAAAATTATTTTCCCTCTTTTATTCTTTGGACTGTTTACATCTAGCTAAACAAGAGGCAGTGCCTTATTTTTTTTTAAATTTAAACCTAATAAACTATTTTGTTGTTCTCATTGAAATAAGGTGATGACCCACCCCTTAAGAGTGGGTTGTCACACATAATGTTAAGATAAATAAATAAGGCAATATTAAACACTGATTTTTCAAGTTGTCTGTTAGGAATTACTTTCTGAAGTGTGAAGATTTGCTATGAAACAGAAATCATAAAAATTCCCGTGTGGGCCTGAGACATTAGAGTTAGTCACCTCCTTTGGTGCTAAATATGAATTTGAGAAGATCAAGCTTTTACATCCAGATGGAAATTTTCTTAGCTGATGGTTTTGTTGCTATTTACTTAATTCTTTGAAGGCATTTATTCTATCTTTCTTTTAATTTCTTTGAATTTATACATTATTACAAATAAATTTCTAAATGTATAACTTTTAAATTTTTCATTCAAAGTCAGATTATTTTGAATTAAAGTCACTTCTTTTGTCAAGGAATCATGTAACTACACCTATATTTTTTGTTATTAAAATATAAACCTCTCAAGAATTATTTCAAATGAAAGGCAATACTTTATCACAATATTACAGAAATCATCAGTATGTAAAATCTAATACAGCTATAAAAGTGTTTAATTATAATAGCTTCATATAAAATGTATTACAGTTATGACAAAGTGTTCCCGGTCAACTAATACTTCAGAGGGATGCACATCTACCACTTTTAGAGCCCTTATACTTACTAAAATGTTAATAAACTCCACATAAGCAGAAGCCAAGTTTTTATTTTGAAAACAGAATAGAATACACTCAATCATCATAGATAAAGTGTAGTTACTTGCTTCAAGAACTACTGACATGGCTGTTCTGGTTGGGTTTTTTCTTTTAAAAGGTGGAAGAATGTATTGTCTATTATGACATTAAATTAGTTACGTTATGGAAATAAAAAGGAGTACAAAAAACCCAATTTTTGCTCGAGCATTTAGCTTAGAGAACTTGTCCATGATCTATTCAAAAAGATCAGAAGGTAATTTTTAGCTCACAAGAAAGCTCCCTAACCTCCAGACAACAGGGAAGATGGGAGAAAGGAGAAGCAGCATATTTCACCTGACTGTTATAGAGATGATAAAAAAAATGGCAAGGTAATACCATTTACAGAAACAGAATAGATTTGAAAAAGAGGCTATTTTCTCTTTTAGTGGTCATGAACTTACAGAGAAGAATTTATACCTATATGACTTCTTGTTTATTTTAATTTTGGAAAAGAACAACCAAATAAAATCCTTTAAATTTTGCAGTTAGAGAGTGCAATTATTACGATTTTTTTTTTTTTATTCCCACCCCTCCACACACACCCCTACACCCCCTGCCCTCTCACCCCCCAATCCCCCTAACCCCAGCCTTAAGTAAGTGACAGAAATGTTGCTATAAAGCTTTCAATGTTAGGATGAAACATGCAGGGACAAGAACAGTGCTGCAACAAAAGGAAGTATTTTGTAGCACTGGGTCAGACACAGAAATTTAAAAACTAAGAGCTAAATTCTTTGAAATCATGGAAATTTGGATATGTGCAGAACATTACTTCAGCTGACTTCATGGGTCATCCTAAACCTTGCAAAATGAATGGTTTTTCAGCTGAGTTCAAAGACATTAGGATATCTTCTTGGAACTTCAAAGACTATGAACAGTCATAGCCCTGAGCAAAGAAATATTACTAAGAAATATTAATAGTGTGATTATATATATAAAATAATGTGTCATGTAAGCACACTTAAAACACAGAGAATAAAGTACTGCTGCTACTTCACTCATCTTGTAAGTTAACTAACAAGAAACCAGAGCACTTTATCTGGATCAGGGAAATCACCAGAAAACTGACTAGATGAGCACACAGTTTGGAATATTACCCAGTCCTACTGTTTAATATAGGTACCAAAAACATTGCAAGAGGAAGTCCAAGGTCACTTATGTGAAATTTCAGGGCCCTGGGAAGAATATATTTTTTTTTTTAAATAAATAATTGTAAGTTGTTAATGACGTGAGAAAAGTGCTGACAAATGTAGCACCTGCAAGTAGCTAAACATCTGGATAGTTAGGATTTTATAATTAAACAGCTTTTTTATTTACCTTCCCTTTGTTCTTAATGGCATAGAGCATGGAAATTAAAGCAGTCATATTTTATAGATTCACATATCTTTTGTAACATTTTGTAGCTTTCATTTCTCGACTTCTGCTTGCTTCCATTTTCAAATGGACATATTTGAATATTTCTCTCAAACTCTTTTTTCAGTTGAAATAATTTTAATTTTGTTGTGGATAACAGATACCTGCATTGTTAATTAAGAAAATCATTAATAATTCAACTTGTAAGTTGAAGGGAAAAAAAAAAAAAAAAAAAAAAAAAAAAAAAAAAAAAAAAAAAAAAAAAAAAAAAAAAAAAAAAAAAAAAAAAAAAAAAAAAAAAAAAAAGGAAAAAGAAAAGAAAAAAAAAGAAAAAAATGAAAAAAGAAAAGAAAAAAAAAAAAGCTCAATTCACTTGGCTTGAAAGAAATCAGGATAGAAATGGTCTATCGACTTATTAACAATATGCAATTAATCAGCAGTAATTGAACTACACACTCAGATATCCTAAAAATCTTTCCTCAGTTCATGGTAGAATTTCCAATTCCCAACCCACAAACAAACCTGCTTCTCCCTGGGGTAGATGTGAATACTGTTGTTCTATTCATCCTAGATTATCTCTACCGCCCTACTAATGTATGAACTCGTCAGTGTGGCAGAATCCCATGGTGCCAGACACGAAAACCTGAAATGTGGGTATCCATGTAACACCCCACTAGCTGAAGTGCCCACTGCAGCTCTCAGGAAGGCTGCTGTGCCCAGTCTGGACAGGAGTTGAAGTGTCTCAGGGTGATTTCTGGCAACATCACAACAGATTTGACTGCTGCTCAGACACCCTCTTCTCTAAGAGTCTCCCGTGTGCTTCAGAAATAAAGCTTCAAAAAATGTGGGAAATACTGGGATCTCTAAGTGACTCCAGTAATCTCTGTTTTGGCAGCTATTTTGTCCCTCAAGTCCTTATTTCTCCACACTGATTGTTAGAGAATTCGTGGATTAGCACTACTTCTGATCAAAAAAATCCTACTAGCATAAGTTTTCCTAGTGTTACATTTTTGCGCTTTATAAGGACAAGACTTTGAAGCGTCAGATCTCTTCTAAATACCCAGCCAGAGTGGGAATAGAAAGAATACCTTGTGGAGCACTGCATGTTGCACAGTAAGTAGAGGAGAGAGACTTATAAACACATTGTTTCTGTTGCAGTGAAAAAAGTCTTTGTAACTTTGTAAACATGAAAAAAAATAATGTTTATATTTGAAAATTTTTCCCCTTATCTGGCTATTCTGAATTTTCATTATTAAGACCAAATTTCCACCCTAATTCTGAAATTTTTGAAACATTTTATCATTGACTTTTTTCACTTCTTCTTCCCTGGCAAAACGAAGGCATGATCCAAAGTTGGAGCAATAATGGCTACATTTGTGCCTGTGAGAGTGATTCCTTTTCCCCAGGTGAAATGGTGCAGAGGAGCTACATTCCATCTAGAGTGTAGATCCTATGAACTATGAAATAAACATATCTTTATGACACAAAAATTAAAGTGAGTTGTCTGGTATCCTAAAAAATAAATCTTTATGTGAGACTATGGATTTGGATTCTTCATGTGCTGTTAGAGCATGTGTATTTAATAGAGACAGTACAGTTCTGGATTTTCTATGTAGAGTGTTTAAGGAACTGATCCCTACAGAGCCCTGCCTATACACTGACTTGAATCCTGGCAGGGATCTTACACATTCCTTGGAGCCTGTACACATTGGCTTGACAACTTGCTGCCAGCTGCTGACTGAACCTACTAACAAGCACCAGACCTGCTCTGCTCCTGTTGCTCAGGAGGATCTGTAGATCCGTCTGTCACTGAGGGCATTGCCCTGCCCTTGGCCTCCAGCCCTCCATCCCTTCAGGAGCAGGCTGCTATTTCTGCTCCCTATCCGCCACAAAAGGATTTTGTGGTTACTCTGAAGGTTGCACTATGAAAACAGATCACAACCAGTGTTTACTAGAATATCCTATAATAATTAAGCTGTTATTCATTTAATTGAGCTGCTGCTGTTGACAGAAATAACTTTACAGAGTAACTCTGACTACCTCACAGCTCAACCCCCTCTTACTCGTAGAAATGTGTTTGCATCATCACCTGAGAACCCTACCCCAACAGTTTACTCAAGTGCCAAGGGTCACAAAGATGTGCCACTAGTTTCTTACTAAGTGGTTGGAAAATACCTCTATGAGTCCTATGTTTTACCAGACATATACATGGGAACCTGTAATCTCTGTCTGCAGAGGCAACATGTAGAGCTGTTGTCTCTTGGATGTGGTTAGAACTATAGAACATTTTGCTGAAGCAGATGTTAGTGGCCTTTAACATATCCAGGTGCTTCTGGCACTCTGACTTTGTCAGTTCTTGCAACTTCAAAAGTACTGACGGTTGCTGGAGCTGTTCAGTTCCTGGGAAACTTTCAGAAATTATCCCTCAGCACATTTTTTTTTTCCACCAACTTGCTCTTTTTTGGTAACTCTTTCTGTGTATGTAAACAGAAGCACACAGATTTTCATCTAATGGACCTAGCTAACAAAAGTGTTCTTTGGTATGTGAACACATGATATCAATGCCTGTGCAACAGGCATCCAATATAACAGGAAAAAAAAAAAAAAAGAAAAAAAAAAAAAAAGAAATGGAAACAAAAGCTAAACACCTTGAGCATGTCTGACGATCAAAGAAAGCATCTCTGTATCTAGCATACCAGGGGTGTTTTTTGTTTGTTTGTTTTTGGTTTGTTTGTTTGGGGTTTTTGTTTTTTGTTTTTGTTTTGTTTTGTTGTTTTGTTTTGGTGGGATTTTTTTGGTGTTTTTTTCTTTTTTGTTTTTTTTTCAGGCACTTGAATTAAAAGGGAATATTACTCTTATAAAGCTTGAAAGGTCAGGGACAGACTTGATGCTTCAATGCTTCAGTGCTTCTCTGACAAATATGACCTCCTCAGGGCAAGGTCTAACTTTTGGAAAATATTTGTATTCTTTTATTAGTAAAATCATCATCCTTTTTTGGTCCATGCAGTGTGTTTGTGGTCCATCCCTTTCATCTCACTGTTGATTGATTTCTTTTTCTAAGCTGCTCTGATATTCCCCATTTCCTGCCCAGCCATGAGAAAAATAGATTAGACAAAGTTTTCAGTATAGGACCTTGAATAATTTTTTTATTGCCAACTTTGTTGTCATGCCTAGCTGATCTACTGTTTCAGCATCATTAAGACTGAATGTAAATGGATATATGATACAGTAATGAACAAATGAAATGTTTCTTCCTGAGAGGTGTTAAACTTTACCATATAATATATTTTGGTTAAGACATGCTCTTCAATTATACATTTATAGAAGTAGAATTTATTGAAGACAGAGTATCCGCAGGATCTAAACCAAAATTAGATGACCTGCCTCAAATATTAATTAACAGATTGGGCAAATGTCCCTCCACCCACTGAAAAGAAAGGGAGATTTTGTTGTTGTTATTTTAACTTTTAGCGCTCATATTATTACCATTCTGTTGTCTTGTGTATTTCATGGGAAGGACCATAAGGTAAGAGAAGTGTCAGAAATATTTTGTTCCTATAGACTATATAGTGATCATAGAGAAAATAGAGCTACTGTTAAAGATCTTATTCCATTAAAATAATGGAATTATTATTTTTAATTAATTTTTTTTCCCACTTTATTCTTTCTGCAGGTGAGAGACAAACCTGTCTATTCCTTTGCAATACCCAGAAATAATACTTTTATTGCAACAAATTTCCTGATAGACAGTTAAACATTTGCCATACTCTTTTTCATCCTGGATAATTTGATCACTGTAGGGCATGTTGTGCATAATTTTACAAGAATGAAACACAGAAATGTACACGACGCAAAATAATTTCAACTGAAAAACTACTAAGAAGAAATAAGACACTGTAAAAAACATTCCCTGATTGTTTAACAAAGGGCAGTGAAGCAAATTGAAAAAGAATGATTTATGCACTTTTTTTGCATATTCCTTCCTCAGATACTTTTGGTCACACTGAGGTGAGACTGAATCAATGCCCACAGCTTACTCAGTTTTGTGTGGCAGGTAGGACATAGCAGGGGGTGAAATGAATTCATCTTTCTGTCTTCAACTGAACTAAAAGCAATTTTATTCTTCCTATGTGGTCACTTGAGGTGCTTGTCATGTTCAAGCTAATGATATCAGGCACCCTCAGGTTGTTTAAGTATTCATGAAGTAATTAAATTCTCATTAACATATAAATAAAAGAAAACTGAAAACAAGTTTAGGAGGCACCTAACATCTGTTCTAATGCTTTTAAGTATCAAAATGTGCCGCATACAGAAGGAAAAGTGCATTCTGTTCAGGCAAGTATTTTGCATAGTTTATTTATAGAAACTGTAATTAAACTGATTTGGCATATTAAGTAAAATTAACAGCAAAGCATTATTTAGGTAGTTCAGTGTCTCTTAAACTTAAGAAATTTAAAATAGGAAAGAGAGAAGTAAATTAATTTTTATTTGTTCTGAGATCCAGATAAAATGACAAAAATTGAAAATTTATTCCTTTTGAATTAGAGAAATACAAAAAATATTACACTGCAGGCATACTTCCAGCTGTTCTTTCAAAATACATTGATTTTTAATAATAAGTTTCTACTGACATTTGAAAAATCCCAAAAATTCCACAAAATGGCTTGTAAGTTTACTACTATACTTCTTTAAATTGAATTTAATGCACAATATTGTCATACAACTTGAGACTTCAGTTCAGACGCAATCTTATGCTCTAAAATGAATTTTCCCTTCTAACATTAAGCAGTTTACTTCTTTAGATAATTTTTCCCAAGAAACTATGTCTTACCTATTAATGAAACGTGCACCCTGTCTTCTATACCATGTCACTGCAGTTTTCTGTGTGATAGAAATAGCTAATAAAATTAAATAATCTTGAACCATGGTTTGAGACTGATAGGCAGAAAAATAGCAAAAGAGATAGAAAAATCTGTTAGAATAATCTTCAGGATGTATTAAAATAACCATTTCATCCAACAGATACAGCTGTGGAAGAGTGCATTTCTGAGAAGTAAATCTTTCAAATGTGTCTTTCAAGGGAAATATACTGAATTGATTTTGTTATTTTCTGTTTGTTACAACCTCTGTCTTGGTTTTTATCATAATTTATATTAAAAACGTATTCTGTGCCAGTCTAATTTCATTTTGGTCTTATTGACTTAGCACAGAGTACATAAGATACACACTTATATTGCCCTTACTTTTAACAGAGTGGAATGTATAGCCAGAGAAATTTAACTTTTTTTTATTGTTTATGTTATATTGTCCATTTCAAAAAGCTGTATTTCATGCCTTATTCCTTGCCTTATTTCATGCCTTTCTCCTTGCTGTGATGCTCACAGAGGGAAATGTATGCCAGTTATGCAATGTGTTTAGTGCATGCTGAAAAGAATATATTGCAAAAAAGAGCACATAGACTTTCCTGAAATAAAAAGATAAACCCACTTTTTTTTCTGGTTCTAACTGTGGCAGACAATATCCAAGTAATTTAAAAAAAAGCAGTGAGTTATAATTTTAGACAGCAACAGCTATGATTCGTTTTATAAAAAGTGCTATTCATTACCAGTTACAACATTTACAAGAAACACATGAAAATACTCTTCTCTTTGTTTGGTTCAAAACCTGTTATGAACTCATATCAGTACCTGTCAGCTGTTCTGATTAGCAGAGAATAATATTTTCTCATGCATTACAGCAGTAAAAGGAAATTATGTACGATTAGAACCCAGAAGAAAAGGGGGAAAAAAAAAAAAAAAGAATGGTCCAAAACCCATACAACAATGAAGACACTAGCTGAAGCCTGGATAATTGCAATCTTATACTGGAAAAAGCTCATGAAAAGTTAATTCGGTAACTCATGAAACAGGAACTGAGACTTGGTTCTTGCATGCCTACAGGACAAGGAAATTAAACATTACAAGGCTTGCTTGAGAGCATGTCTGCCCCAGAGCAATTATCTGTGCTTACCCGGGAATCCCTACTGATCTTAGATTATCTCACAAAACACATGAGAGAAATACTGCCAAAATAAACTCTAATCTTTTTATGAACCTGAAAGAGGGAGCAAGCTCTTGAAGTCTGTATGAATATAAAGCATCAATATTGGTATAATCTCTTTAATGTGGGCATGGGTATTGAACATGCACTTTCATGCAGTACTGATTCTAAATAAGAACTCATCTTTCATTAGTATTAGTCAAAACACTATTTAAAAAATCTTCATGAGTAGACTTTTTTCAAGAGTAAGCAGTTCTGGATCCAGGGTTGAGTTGTGATGGAGAAAAGATGGTAGAATCAATAGTTGTTGAACATGTTGCATATATTTCATAAAAATGCTACCAGTATCTGTAAATAAAGACATAGTGGAATATATACAACATGGTTTAGCCATACCGCTGTCAGGAAACAAAACCGAGCCCAGAGAATTTACAACTCTATTCTGGAAAGGGATGTTCTCAGTTGTTTCCTATTAAACACTCATCTGTCTCTTTAGTTCATCTTCTGCTGCCAGACACAGTTACATTGAACATCACACTGACCAAAAGTGTATTCAGCAGCAGATCAAACTGATTTTTCAATTATACATGTACTTTGCTAAATGAGAAAAGACAGACCTCAAAGACTCACTTGATCATCTACACTCAACTTGTACACTCACACACTGGCTGTGTGTCTGACAACTGCAAATTTCTCTGAGGTACATAACGTCCAGTGAAATAGCTTTATAAAAGTGAATGAAACTACACCACCCCACTTCTTCAAGACCATAATTCAAGGATTTAGTATTTGTTTATTGCTGAAATTATGTAATTGGTTTATTCCAAAATGGAGCAAGGTCTCAGGGTATAGAAAACTTTGAACATTTCTCTGCAAGAGAGAGCTTTGGACAAATTTTAAGGATATTATGGTCGCATAAACAGTAGTCTTCATTTTTTTCAAACAGAAATCATGCAGATATCAAATGCTGAAATAACTTTGAGAGTAGTAGTTTAACTCAATGCATTAAGACATCGCAAACCAAGGCAGGGTTAGAGCTCAGCATTATGTATTGCTGCAATGACCCTGGTGAAATTAAGCTGCTTTGTCTCCATTTGGCTGTAATTGAAGAACCTTTTTCCAGTGCAACTTGTTGATTCCCTATCAGTGACACCACTGCTTTACCCATCTGGTTCCACTTTTGACTCCCATCTCACCTCCCTACATGGAACAGGCTGCCCTTGCTGCTCCCTCATGAGACTACTCTCTTCCCACTGTGTGCAATTCATAACAAGGGTCATTCTTTCGCCCAGTTTGTGGTAGGGAGCACACATTTTCTTTTCACTACACCAAAGAATCTTGTTCTTTTTACTTTCTTTCCATGGGTTTAGTGGTCCCTTGAAATTCACTGTAGAATGCCAAAACCATGTTCCTGATGCTGGGATCAAATGGATAAAAACCTATACATTTAAAAAAATATATATAATATATTAATTACTTAGAGTTTTGAAGAGACAGTATTTTAAAACAAAACAAACCTGTAAGCAAGATAATTCTTCCTGAAAGGAGTCCACCTTCACTTATAGAATGTATAAGTAAATCAATCAAAGTCAAAACATGTTCATTGTGTTGTTGTCAACATTAGTGATATAAAAAAACCTAACACTCAAAATAAATGTGAAGGTAATAGAAATCAGTGGAGCAGATTCACAAAAAGTGTTTTATTTTAAGTAACAAATGATTTTTTTCACCACATGCCAAAGGGAAATCCGGTATTGAAATTTTCAAATCAAGACTGGGTGCATTCTTGAAAGGGATTTTTAGCTCAAAAGCATGAAGATAAATATTAGAGTGATTCTAAGACTTACACTATATAGGCAGTCAAAATAAATGATTTAATATCCCCTTCTGGCCTTAGAAGTGGTTCATTTGTCATAATCTGCAAAAACCAGTCACTTCATAAATTATATCTGAATTTTAAGAAAGAACAAGTTAATTAAATAAGTGCATAGGATAATTAAACAGTATCAGGCAATCTGATCGAGTCTTCTCTCAATTCTGCTTACAAAGATCTAAGATATTAGACTTTCTCACAATTTCAAATATACTGTTGGTATTTCTCTGATCATGAAAGAAAGGAAAAAGATCATACATTTTATATTTTTTCAAGTGATTAATATATTTCACTACTGAAATACTCCTCATAAATGTTCTTTTTCATTAACGTAACAAGTCACTCCAGAATAAAACAAACCAATTAAAAAAAAAAAAAAAATCATACTTACAGATGCTTGCTTAATTTCCCCAGTTTCTCTAAGTCTTTAGAAAATATTATAGTATATGATCAGTTAGACAGCTATTGTATATTAAGGGATCCTATAAGATTTATTACCAAAATAGCCCACAAATAATAGTATAAATTCAGAGAAATATAAAAATAAAATTAGCTAACCTAAGAGGAACTCTACTTTGGATTTTTTTTTTAGGATGTTACTTTTATCAGAACAGTTGAAAAAAAAAAAATCTTTATCTATGAGTTATTCTATGAATATATTTATTAACGTTCATTCCCAAGTCTCTAGCATAACACAGTCTAGTCCTAAAGAGTGACGTACATAAAGGTAAGGCAGACATGAGAGGAGCATCCTTATGATGTATATAATTCTCAAAGAAACCAAGCAAAAATAAAAGGCAAGAGTGGTACAGAATTGGGCAGAAATCCATACATCCTGTTCACTCTTACTAATGGAATTGGTAGAAATATCTAGTCTACACCTTCAGCACATAAATAAAGTAGAATAGAATTACATAAAAAATTTTGTTTAGTTAAGGTCACAGAAGCCAAATAATCTTTAGAAAATGTGTTTCTTCTTGTTGATTACTTCCAGCGTGGCAAAAAAGTGGCAAATACCTTTTCTACCAGAAATTTGGCAATTTCCACTTTTTTATTTGTAGTCACTTTTTGTGGTCTTTATTACTACTTTTTCTGAGGTAGTTGAATAATATGTTATTTTCTATTTCAATTTTTTTTTTGTCATTTATTTGTAAAAGCTTAATTGGGGATAGTCTAGAATTGTTCTTTTAAAAATCTAAATAAAGGATTTCTTGTTATATCATGCCTAAGTATCCAAATATATCAATGGCAGTTTTAGCATATTTTAAGGGAAAGAAAAATTCTTTAACTTTTGAGGTTAAAATTATATTTGTAAAAGACAAAACATCCCTTTCCTTTTTAGGATAAATAGGATGGTCATCTCTGTTTAACTGACAACCTTTCATATTATAAAAGCCCCTACTTTCCATGGAGAACAAAGTCAGTCAAAGTACAGGGATAACACATACTGTCATTGCAGTTTGCTCAGTTTAGGAGTATAAATAGGTACAAGGAGTCTGCTAAAAGCAAACAAAACCATTCTAAGACTATTCACTTCTCTGTGGCTTCAGGGTAGTTCCAGGAGGTAGTATGGGTTTTATGATTATTAAACAGCCTTTTGTAGATATGATGTTGATCTATATCCCCTGATATGGATTTTAGAGACAAGTGAATAGATCTCCTTTATTAAGGATGACTTTGGTATACCTTTATTTTGCTATTTTATTTATACTTTTTATTATTATTTTCATATGAATACTTTGGCTATATTGGATTTATGCTACAGGGATATACGTTGTCATCTAACAATCTACTAGAACAATGATCCTTGTAAAGAGATTTTTTGCTCTCAAATATGACAAGAGTGATTTTCATTGTTTACCTATTTTTTAGGCCAGACCACTACATTAGAAACCCCACATTTGGTTGGTACAAACGGTTCCTTTTCTATAGATGCTTTCTAAAACTTCTTGTCAAATTAATTCTTCAGAATTACAAAATTACTGAAGTTATGGATACATAGATTCAACTTTCTATCAAAAAAAAAAAAAAAAGATTTCTTGAAAACACACACACAAATAGCTAGTGAGTGCTCTGACAGTAACAGAAGAGGAAGTATAAAACTAATTTCCCATTCTATTAGAGGATATTTTTAGTTCCACTAACAAGCACCTTTACTGTCAGTCTCATCGACAGAGTTAGAACAAAATGTTAGTATGCATTTATCAATCACAGATTTGATGCATTCATTTTTAGTGGACCAAAGAAAAGAGGAAAAGGAGACTGAAGGGCAGTTTTTTCACATAAGGAAAGAATCAGGTAGTTTTCCCAACATGTTACTATGAAATAAAGGTTTCAGAAAATGTGTGCAAACACAAAATTCACTGTAGTCATAACTGGTATGTTTATTTTAGCAATGGTGAATGTTGAAGACCACAATATCTGTTCACTTACTTTAAAAAAATACAAAACAAGAAAACAAATGAAAAAATAAATACAAACACCAATTTTTAACTTCTATTTATACCATTCCCAGGAGTTCATTCTACCAGTACCTCAGAAGTAGTCAACTCTCTAGACTTTATCACTTCAAGATACCTCATGCATTTTGGATGCTTGATTCTTTTCTTTTTCTTACTTTTTATATATCCTGGATGGATAAAGTTGTAATCAAATGCTGGCGTTACTTATTCCTAATAGGATTTAGCTACTTACAGTTTGTTCCTCCAGTTTCACTTCACCTGCCGTACACTATCAATTAGAGCAAACATTACAGAACTTGGAAAACTCAACCAACAGATTAATTTTTAATTTTTTTTTTTTTTTTAATGATGAACTTTGCTGTCTTAATGAACTATAAACTGTTCAGCACAGAGATATTTAAGTTTCATCCATTGCAATTAGGAACTTCTGTAATTTTACCAAAGCACTGATCACATGTGTGTTAACTTGCCACAGCATTGACAAGCAGGGAAATCTAGTATTTAAGTAATTTTTTAGGGAAATAAATGATGTGAGTTTAAATTCACTTGGAGTAAAGAGTTTAGAATGAATGAGTGCTGTAACATGGGTGTATATACTACATCTGGCAAATATTCAGTAGCACAGAAGTGTTGCTGTGCGTGCCCTTTTGGGTCCAGCCGCCCCTCAACTGGACTCCCGGGCTGCTCGGCACGTCTCAACAGAACCAGTGTGTGGATCCTTGGCTCAGCAGCACCTCCTTCTTCGTTGCCATTGCTGTGGTGTGAATGAAAGAGAGGACTCTCCAAAGTTGGGAGGGAGCAGAGGTTTATTTGGGGGACACAGGGGATCCCCTTCTTCAGACCATGCTCCAGGAGAGACACCTCACCCTGGGTGATGGGGGGTTTTATCCATTACAAACAAAGAGAGGAGGAAACAAAGATCAGGAGCCAATAAAACAAAGCAGTTTCATAAATGCCAACTAAATTACCACATTACTAACAAATCCAAGTAACTTTAGGAGGGGTTTCCAGGCTTCTGCCAACCACAGGATAGAATCTCTTGAGGTTACCGGACTGTAGAGATAACAAATTCAGTGATGGACAGAGAGAGAAGGGTCTGCCTTCGAAAAGATAGTTACAAATCATCCCAGTGAAGGACCCAATGAGAAACCATCTCCAGGCAGAACCCAGGGATGGCATAGGAACCGTTATCAACTTGAGATAAGAAAAAGTTTCAAGGCAAAGGGGCCCATCTAGGAAAGCTAAAACTTACACTATACTAATAATATGTTATAAAACTAGATCTTGCAACCCCACATAGAAGGGTCATTTATAAAATTAACACTAATGGTAGTAGGTAAATTCTTTGAAAAATGAAGGTGGTTTTGTTTGTTTGTTTGTTTTTGTTTTTGTTTTTGGGTTTTTTTTTTGGTATTTTTTATTTAGGAAAAAAATTAAATTATACACAAAAACAAAAAAGGATATCTGTCTTCTATTCTGATATGAATATATTCTCCTTCACTGATTGATTATGCCAGGATTCTTACATCTTGTACATTTTGCACAGAACACAGCATGTATTTACTGAAATAAATGAAGCTGTATTTTCACGGCATGACTCTTCCCTGTCATTCTGGAGAGGAAAAAGTCAACAATATAGAATAAAATTAATGGTTTAACAAAGACAGTTTTAAATGAATAGAGTAGATATAATTATTTCTATAGCTAATAAAACATTGGTTTTTAATGAGTTCATTTTTGCTGAAGGGACGTAACAATCCTCATGTTTACCTTGCTTTATATGCAGTCTTTAAAAAGGCTTTTATGTCCCTCTCCTCTTTCTCCAAGAAAATTTAAAATGTCTTTATATGCAGAAGGTTATTCTATATATATATATATATAATATAATATATATATTAT